>PVIR01000630.1:123876-162241 GCA_004026965.1 Petromus typicus | reverse complement strand
GCCACGTTTATTTAACAGCCTTCTTTTATACATTTCTTTAGTACTATCCTTGAGCTGCCCTTGAGCCGACTAGCTTTGTTCACGTGTACAGAAAAGAAAAAAAAGTTAATGAAAGAACTGGTGGGCGAGGTGCATTGACAATATTCTTAATTAAATCTGGCACGAGGGTGTGTAAAGGTTCTTAGTTTAACCTGGAATAAGGGTGTGTCAAGGTTCTTAGTTTAATCTGAAATGAGGGTGTGTCAAGGTTCTTAGTTTAGCCTAGAAAGGACAGTAGTTATCCTTGAGTAAAGTAGACAATGTCAGGCTCTGATCCAGAAATCAGGCCAACTTTTTCTCTCCTGCATGGGCAGCCATGACACTGTAGGAAACGGCTCCCAACAACGATGTTAACAACAGTTAGCATATCTGCCACATAGAAATTATCACATACGAGAGTAGTTTCTACTCTGAAGACAAATTTTATACTCTTTCAGCATGATTTATAATATGTAACTATATTGAGAGAATTAAGGGTATCTTTACAGCTCTGATAATTTAGAAAACAGTATAAATAACCATAAACAGACCTACTACCCAATACACAACAAAAATACCTGTTCAGTCAAAGCCAATAGATTAGGTTTAAATGTCAGGACCAAATTTAAAGAGATGTCAAACGTTGATCATTTTATATGTCTAAATCTAAAAGACATATAAAGCAGAGCACCTGTTAGTTATTTTGCATGTACTAAACATACATAGTCTTAACTCTATAAACTTAACCGCAAAGCTTAGACTCACAGCATAGCTTGTTTTCTTGTGTAAACATGCATATATGTCCAAATATACTGCATAAATTATGTCACAAAGGTAATAGTTGTTCACCCAACCAGTCACAAACTAATCACTGAAAACAGTTCACAGGTTCTCATAGCTTGTGTCTAGATATCTTCCTGAAGCCTCATGTAGTCACAGGTGTGGCTTTTCAGGGATGACTGGATTTAGAAAGTGATGCTGGGATTAAGAGTGTGTGGTCAGGGTTGAGGATTTAGCTCACTGATTCTGGCACCTGCCTTGCAAACTCAAGGTCCTCAATTTGATCCTCAGTAATCACATACAACAATGCCAGATGTGGTGACTCACACCCTCCAGAAATCAGTACCACATACCACAGTGCTGGGCATGGTAGCTCACACCCATAATTCCAGCAGTCGGGAGGCACAGGTGGGAGGACTGCTGTGAGTGCAAGGCTTGCCTGGGCTACATAGTGAGCTCAGGGCCAGCCTGAACTACAAAGTGAGACCCTGTCTCAAAAAAGAGAGTGTGGTCAGTAAATTAAAACACTGATTGGAGATTGTGAGCTCAGAGGCACTGCACCTGCCTGGCATGTGCTAGGTCTTGGGATTGATCGTTGGAACTGAAAAAAAAAATTATTGATTAGTTTGGTATAGTTCCTCATGTGCATAATGGGAAGGCTCAATCTAGATGCCAGTGCTACCTACTGTATAGGCCTGTAGACTGAGCGGTATATGAGAGGCAGAGAGCTACTGTCATCGATTGGTGCTTCCTCACTATATCACTGCTTTGCTGCCTTCTGCCCGCCATGAACTCTTTCTCCTCTGTGATGCCATCTTGCCTTGAACCAGCCAGCTACTGAAACCTCTAAAGATTGTGAGCCAAAATAAACCTTTCCTTCTTTAACTTTGGGACTTTAACTTTGCTGTCAGTTATTTTACTTTTAGTAATGAGAAAAAAGTTACTAAGAATAGTCAACATCCAAATATTCTAAACAGTTAAAGCTTACTTTTTAGTGACACAAAGCCTAACAGTGATAAGACTATCCTAGCATCAGGGACTTAGCTCAGTGGTACCACACCTGTGTTGTAAAGGCAAAGTTGTGTGTTTAATACCTGGCACTGCAAACAAAACAAACAGAAGCTACTTTAGTAAAACATAGACATTTTGTTTTTTAATCTAGTTTTGTAAGTTTAACAGCATTTAAATATTTTTAGAAAACCATATTTTTTAAGAGTAGGAAAACTTATTGGACAATAAGAATGAGAATAAAATAGTTCCTGAGAGACAGGAAGCGTCTTAAACAGGTTGCCCAAAGTAATACTGTTTTACACATAGAAAACTTAACCTTTTAATTATAGTCAAAAACAATTACCTTAGATGACCCATTATAACAGATAACCCTTAAAGGTATATATATATATATATATATATATATATATATATATATATATATAAAAAAAACATCTTTGACCAAGAATAACTCTTAAACTACGATACACACAATAATAGACATTACATTTATAAAACTGATTTTTATATTATTTCGGTTAACAACCTACATTGATATATTTTACCAGTTTTAAAGACTTCTTTACTCTTACCAAGTGACTTAAATCACCCTGTTAAACTATATGAGCCACAAGCTTCTGAGATGTATTACTTGTTTATCTATATGCCAATGTAAGTAAAACTTCTGAAGGATGCTAAATACTTAAAAGTTAATACATAACAACACACTTATGAACCTAAATCTTATGTAACCTTTATGTTGTCAAACCTTGAGGTTTTTGTTCCTAAGCAATCTCCAGGACACCCTGAAAACCTATATAAATTCTTCCCTTTGCAATCTTTTTTTTTTTTTTTTTTTTTTTTTTTTTTTTTGAGACAGGGTCTCGCTTTGTAGTTCAGGCTGGTCCTGAGCTCAACCTCCAACTCACATCACAGCAATCCTCCTGCCTCTGCAATCCTCCTGCCTCCTGAATGCTGGGATGACAGGCGTGAGCTGCCACGCCTGGCACTTGCAATCTCAAAAAGAACCAAAAGAAGAAAAAGGAACTGTTGAGCTCAAAAAATATTTTTCTCAAAGCTGCTGCAGGTGTTTTAACCAGTCATTGATACACGCTGAACAGACAGGTGGATAGATCTACAAACACATAAACCTACTTATTTAAATAGAGTGGACTCTCAAATATACTGGCTAAAATGAACTGTAACAACCATTTTACAATCTTTAGATTTGTAACCGTAAGTGGACTAGTTCACAGTGGCCAGACCATCCACCTTCTCATATTCTCCTCTTCCCTCTCCCCCCTCCCACCATGTCTAGCTCTCACACCACCTTTGTCACTGGGTCTAAACAAATTCTCTGAGACTCTTCTGAGGCTGAATGCTCCTCTCATTCTCAATACAGTCCACTCACTTTCTGCTCTAACATTTTATATAATTTCTTCAAACTATCTCCAACAATTGCAGTGAAATGCGTGTTCCTCTTTCCCAGTAGGAAGTAAGCTCCTAAGCTCACACGTGGACTCTGTCTAGCTAGTACCAAATGCACACCACCTAGCACAATGTAATTCATACACCAAATACTTGTGCATAAGTATCTAGAAAGCTTCCCCTCTCTGTGTGGTTAGTACCCGTGGGATTAGTTGTACTCTGGAAAGCTGATGTACACTCAGGGTGTTCACCTTTGTCCCTCAGGGAGGATCTGAGTTTACAAGGAAGTCTACATTGGAGACTAACTGGGAAGGTGCAACCCTGAAGATTCCCCTAACACACTGCAGTCTTGCCTCCAGGTTCTGTTTGATAGATTATCTTTCTGAATGAAAGAAGGCACTTGCCTGGCGAAGGCATCCTGGACGACTGCTACTCTGATGGGACTTTAAAGCAGAGATCTGGCATGTGGTGTGTGACCTAGAATAGAGCCAGAGCAATTGGGAGGATGTGACAGCTGTGACTGTGTCAGCTTGAGTAAGAAACAACCAAATCAATAGATGGACATCATCCTGGGTGCAGCTGAGATTTACTGAAGACAGAAGACCAACCCTGGGTAGTCTGTATCCTGAATAGAAGAAAAGGGAACAAAGACAGAAGGTTCTTCTCTGTTTCTTCAGAGGAGCTCCAGTCTTCACCTTGAACATCATATCCTGGCTTCCGGTGCAGACCCTTCGGCCTCCCAATATGGACTATCATCAAACACTACAGTGAGCTCCAGGCCTTCCATGCCTGACTGGATCCTTCTGATCCCCTGCGCACAGACAGTCCTTTTAGAGTCTTCCACATCTGACTACCAGCAGCCATTGGGAGCTCCTTGTGTTGCTCACTGACCCCAGGGATTTCCAGCCTCTGACACATTGTGATTCTATCTCCAGCCCAGCACCATCCACATACCACCCACCTCTAGGAGCTGTACAATCTCAAGTTGCTGTCACCTCTATCCCAACGGACACTTCTAGGCTTATATTTACTTAAAAATTTTATTTAGTTTGACAACTTGATTTATTTCTGTTCCAGAGTCTAACTGGGAATCTAAAATGCTTCTGCTACTTTTGGCCCAAGGATGTGGAGCAGGTATTAAAACCATCTGTACTGGTCACTGGGACATAATATCCACCACCTACACCTTAAAGGAAAGAAATATAATTTGGCTCACAGTTTCAGAGGGGTCAGTCCATGGTTAGCTGGCTCCAAGAACAACCTGGGAGAAGTGTGTGGTAGAGCAAAGCTGCTTAGTCCATGGCACCCAAGGAGCAGAGCAGAGGAATGGTGCAGAGGACAGGACCAGGTCTAGACACAGACCACACAGGTCTCACCTTCATGAACTGCTCAACATACCCAGAAATGTGCTCTACCAACTCCTTCACTCACACACACTGACAAGAGCCAGTCAGGTTGACCTTCCACTCTAATCACCACACCATCAAACAGCAACTAAATCTTGACTATTATTTTGGGTTCTTTTTCTTCTCTCTTAGGACTTTTTTTTCTGAGACAGGATCTCTCTATGTAATTCAGCCCAGTTTTGAACTCACCATGTAGCCTAGACTAGTCTCAAACTCATGGCAATCCTCCTGTCTCAACCTTCCAAATGCTACCAGGCATCTGCCACCAGGACTGGCACATTATTGTGGTTTTTCAAAACCTAATCACCTATCAAAAACTAAATCAACGGGCTTAGTATGCAGCTCAGTGGTAAAGAGTTTGAATAGCACATTTCAGGTCCTGCATTTAATTCTCAGCACCACAGAAACAACAAGAAGATGATCTACAAGTAATTTTTAAAATAAAAATTGGTTTAAAAATAGACAGGGATGAGGTTCAAGTCAGAGGGAGGTGGGTGGGAAGGGAAGGGGAATAAAAAAGAATTGAGATGTTATATACATTTCCCTGCTCTCTAAGATCAATGTATACTCTATGTATTGCAAACAGGTAATAAAAAAAATGAAAAAAAAATAGATCATGGTGTGCAAAAATATGAAGGAAGATAACAGAGGCATAATTTCTTACATCCTTTGCTTTAGTCTTCTAACACTGACAGTTCACTAGGCTCTAGAACCGTCAAGAACATTGCTTAGGAATTCTGAAAAAAATCAGTCAGCACAGGTCCCCGCAAACACCATCCTTCCAGGTACTTGATGTTGTGAGCTCAGTTGTCAAGAGAAGCAGCAGGGCCGGAGAGTTAGCTCAGCGGTTCCGGCGCCTGTCTTGCAAGCGCAAGGACCCGGGTTCGATTCCCGGTAACCACATAACAATACTGGGTGTGGAGACCCACACCCAGCAGCAACCAGTACGACATACCACAGTGCCGGGCGTGGTGGCTCACGCCTGTAATCCCAGCACTCGGGAGGCAGAGGCAGGAGGATTGTGATGTGAGTTTGAGGCTGAGCTGAGGGCCAGCCTGAACCACAAAGCGAGACCCTGTCTCAAAAAACCTAAAAAAAAAAAAAAAAGAAAAGAAAAGAAAAAAAAGAGAAGCAGCAGACTTTGCTTCAGCTCACATCTCTGTTCAACAACTGCACAGAAAGCCACCCCAGGGCAGCTGAGCAGTACAGACACCAACTTTCCGATCCTGGAGGTGCCCAGGAGAATGAGACACGGGGTGTGTGCTTCCCAACTCCAACAATAATGTAGGCACCACTGTTCCCCCATGGTCCTTGTGAACAACTGAGTTCTACTTCAAACAACTCACTGAGCTAATATATTTGAGTATCATCAAATACATCAGAGTCAGTTTATTTATTTTTTTGCAGTACCTGTGATCAAATTTGGGCCTTTGTGCTTGCAAGGTAGACGCAGTTCCACTGAACTAAATTTCCTGGCCCAAATTTAGAACTTGCATTTGCAACTTGTGCCATTTCATGTACTGAAGTACCATGTCTGGAAGACAGCCTTCCGTGACCGGTGATCTGTAGATGTGAGTGATTCAGCTTTGCTAAGCTGTGTTAGCAGCTATAAGGTCAAATCAATAATGGCTCTGGTCTGTGGGCTATTGTTTTAAGACAGAAAAGAAATTGATTGTTTTGCATTGGGAATTATATATAATTACTGAAATGACAGAAAGCCTCGTCACATTAATAGAAGCCTGTGTACCGATTTAATTACTATATATTTAACTTGACAGATATAGGAATTAGACGTGAGTGGTAAGTGTACCAATAACAAAGTATTCCTTTTTTCCAAAACATTCTTGTATCACCATTTCTTTCTCTCTTTCTTTCCTTTTTTTTTTTTTTTTCCAGTACCAGGGATTGAATCAGGATCTTTGCTTGCCAGGCAGGCATGGTGCCACTGAGCTAAATCCCCAGACCCCTGCCAAAGCATTCTTGAAGACAGTATTACACTGCATTTGTTTATTTATAATTATAAACCTAGAACTAAAAAAAAAGATCATTATAATCCAGTATTAGTACAATTTATTAACTAGAACTAAGGAAACTGATCATTATTACCCATCATGAATGTTATTTATAAACCTAGAATTTAAAAAAATGATTAATAGTATTTGTTATACTAATCTGACTCTAAAAGCAATTTTTGATCAATTTCAGGATGCTCACTAATTTTTCATCTTATCATAATTATCTTAAATACTTCCAAATAAATTTGTATGTCAACTTGATTTGATTAACCAGCAGCATTTTCTGTCCATTATTCGACCAGTTCCATAAGGGAACTGGTTCCTTAATTGCTGTCTTCATCACTCGGGCTACTGTCACGAAATGCCATAGACTTCGAAACCTCAACAGCAGGTACTTGTTTCTCAGTCTGGAGCAGGAAACAGGGAGATGGAGTCAGCAGAGGCGGTTCCTGCTGAGGCCACAGGGGACACAGCATGTTCCACATCCCTCTCCCGCCTGTGCTGGTCACCTGGCAACCTGTGGCTCCTCTGCCTTCTGTGATGTCGCCCTAATCTCTCTCAACGGTACCTGCTATTCTCCGTCTGCGTATCCAGGCCCAGATGGTCCTATTCTATCGGAACACCAGGAGAACTGGTTTTATAAACGTTACTTCCATCTACTCTCTCCTGCTGCAACCTCGTCTTAAACTGGCGACATTTGCGATGACTCCACTCCTAAATAAATCCACATCCTAAGACATCGGAGGTTAAAACAGCCATGCAGGGACTGCAGAAGACAAAAGACAATCTCCTCCACCTACGTACATTTAATATCCAGAAAACACAGGAAAGGACAGGAACGTTTGATATCTTTCTTCAGCGAGAAGAACTAATAATACTGAAAAAATTCTAAACTTTGTGTAAGAAATATTCATAAAAGAAAAAAAAAAAAAAAACCACTAAGTCCCCTGTGTCACCTGCTACTGGCAGATAAACTAGAAGTTTGTTCACTTTCTTCTGAAAGTACTTTCACGTTAAAAAGTCATTTCTAAATAAGCTGTTCAAAAGCATTTAATTTTGCATAAAGAAGGTTTCACCACAGAGCTTTGATTAAAAGTCACTGCTTAATTATTTATGTACCACTCAGGGTATTCAAATGATTTAGAGAGAACTAGCTAGTGACCTTTTACAGATCTGGGCCCAAGAGTGTGCAGTGTCTCAGGCTGAATTCAAAACACTCTTCCGACTCGCCTTTGAGTTGTGTTCATTAGCCTTTAGAACATATTTCGGCCGATGCAGTTTCTGATGAGATCAAAAGTCAGAGAAGCTGGAAATTTTTTTGTTGTTGTTGTTGTGCTGGGGATGGAACTCCCAGCCTCCTACAAGCCATGCAAGAGCCCATCCTCAGACCTTTTTAAAAATTTATTTCATTTTGACACAAGATCTCATAAAATTGCCCAAGATGACCTCAAATTTGCGGTCTTTCTGCCTCAGCCGCCCATAAGCTGGGATTACAGACACGTGTAATCAGCTGCTGTAAGAATTTTTGAATACTCACTGAAAATACAGAGACATTTGAGGCTCTAAAAGTTACAAATGCAAACAGGAAAACAATTAGGCTGATAACAAATGGAGTTTTAAAACTAAGCCTAGGTGTGGTGGTGCACATCTGCAATCCCAGTGACTGGGGAAGCTGAGGCAGGAGGATGATAGCACAGTCAAGGTCAGACTGGACGACTTAGTGAGAATGTGTCTCAAAACAAAATATAAACTTACGTCGGAGGTAGTGTTCTTAGGTTTAATCTACAGTGGCATTAAAAAGAAAAAAGGGGTCACAGCTTAAGAAGCCTCGGTTAGCCCACGGTCTTGGACATTTAAAGTTTCTTGGGGCGCAGGTAGGATCAGAGGGCCCCCAAATTCCCAGGCTGGCACCAGCTCTGTGCAACTAACTGCGGATTGTGGGCCAGAAGCTTCTGTGGGCGCCTCTGAGTCCCCTGAAACGAGGCGGCTCGGGACTCGCCACTCCTCCAAGCCTGGCCCCGCCGCCCGCGCCGCGCTCCGAGGGAGGGAGAGGGAGGAGCCGCCGCCCGGGCCGCCGCCGGGGCAGGGAAGGCGGGGTGCCGCGCTGCGACCTGCTGGGAAGCGAGTCAGGTGCTTCTAGGTGTGGCCGCGTGTGCGTGCGTGTGCGTGTGCGTGTGCGTGCGTGTGTCAGGGGTGTTGGCCAGGTGAAGCTGGCGTATGAAGCAGCGTAGTCTGGCGGGGACTGAGGCTGGCCGCAGCTCCATTCTACACCCTGAATCTGATTTTACGTAAGGAGTGTCTGTAGCGCCACAGCTCAATTTTCTGTTCCATATTTTCAGTAGTGTAGCTGCTATAAACTTATACATTTTAAAAACCTATAGATAATCTGTTTTGTGTGTGTGGTTCTAGGGATTGTGCTCACGGCCTTTGTATTGAACTACACCCTCAGCCCTTTCTCTCTCTCTCTCTTCTTCCTTTCTCTCTTTCGTCTTTCTTTTTTTCTCTTTCCTTACTTCCTCTGTCTCTCTTTCTCTCACTCTTTCTCTCTCTCTCTCCCTCTCCCTTTCTCCATTCCTTCCTTTCTTTCATTTATTTTTGTGGTACCAGGGATCAAACTCAGGACCTTCCACTTACCGGGCAGGCTCAGTGTCACTGCGCTAAATCCCTGGACTCCTTTTATATCTTGAGAAAAGATCTCACTAAATTCCTGTTTCTCAGTCCGGGCTTAAACTTGCAATCCTCCTGCCTCAGCCTCCCAGAGTGCTAGGATTACAGGCATGTAACACCAAGCTTGGGAAAAATATTTTTTTTTTAGTCTCCTTGAAGATGGCAGACTAAAAAAATAAGATGAAACATTTGTGGGCTACGGTCATAGCTCAGTTCTAGGGAGCATTCTCAGCACGCACAGGGCCGAGGTTCACTCTCCAGCACCAACCCCCCCCATTGGCCCACTGATCTACAGAATGTCTAGGCAGTAGCCATTAGGGAAAAGCAGATTGAAACCGTAATGAGATTTAACCTCACACCCATAAATCTTCGACTATCAAGGCAAGCCGAACCAAAACTGATCCCAACCAAACCTAGAAACGACAAGCGTCGACAGTAAGGTAGGGACAGTAAGGTAGGGACAGTAAGTCTGAGGAGGGGCCTTTGGTGGGAACATAAAGTGACACCACTGTGTGAAGAACATAGTCCTCCAAATACCAAAGTGGCTTGGCCTGTTCTTCATGCGATCCAGCAGCTCCCTTTAGGTCTACACTCCAATAACTCACGACAGGGCTCTGCACATGCATTCGTGCACCCAGGTTCACAGCAGGGTAAAGCACGATGCCCCAGAAGCAGAAGCAAGGTGCCCTGACAGAGGACGGGCAATGCCAAGGGTGGCGTGTACATACGGACACTCAGACACTCAGCCTGGAATGGGGAAGAAATCTGGCACATGAGCACAAGCTAGATGAGCCTGAATGAAGTAAGCCCATCACAGCGAAGACGAATCCTGCCACCTTCTGTCCACTTCAGTGGTCAGATTCACAGACAGGAGGGCGGTGGCTGCTACCAGATGGCCAGCAATGATAGTGTCGAGGCCGTGCTGCTGGCCCTGTGGATGCAGAGGGGGCCGATGGGACTTGGAAACAGGAGGACTTGAGTTCTTCCCCAGAAGGACCTTGACATGGCCAGCTCAGACATCTGGCTTCCAGAATTGGGGACTAACAAGTTTGTGCACCACAGTAGTGTTGTACTTGGTCTCACTAGGGGTCACTCGGGGCCATGAAGGACAGGGCTGGGCCTTACTCTGCAGGCCAGGTGACACTTTTAGGTACGTGCTTGCATGGCCCCCAGGCCCCAGCCCACCCCTAAACTTGTTACAATGGCCGGTGGACAGTGTGCCCCCACAAATGTATAGCACAAATGTACACCCCTGTGTGGCTACCTCCTGCTGGGAGGCTCATGCGGCACAGAGACCTACATGTAATTGCAGCAACAATTTACAGGAGCTTTGAAGAAACAGCAATATGCAGGCCTCGGTAAGTTCTGTTCTTCATTACAGAGGCTCTGACATAAGTCTCCAGTGACTTCCGATAGAATTAACTCACCTTGACTCTTTCGTTTGACCCAGGTCCAGAATGATCACACCAAATCGATTCAATTTTTTTTCCCAACCTCAGTACTATTCTTTAAATTAAGTATTGATCTGTGATGCTTCTTCTGACTTCTTTTCCTCTGGTGTTTGCAGTCCAGAATTGTGTGGTTTGCCTTCTGTGCCCATGTGCTGTGTGCTCGATCTCTCCTGCCCTGGGCTGGCTTGGCCACCCTCCTTTCTTTTAGCGAGGGACGTGAGGCTGAGTGCATTGCACGTCTGTGTGTGTGTGTGTGTGCACATGTGCAGGTATGTGCACACATGTGCAGGTGTATGTGCATGTGTCGAGTCCTTCAGTATTATCTGCTGCAATCCTGTTGAAAGATGAGGGGACAATTTGTTTCCTTTTTGTGGTGCTGGGAAGGAAGCCAGGCTTTCGCCCTGAGCTACATTTCCAGCCCTTTTTCAGATTTTCATTTTGAGGTAAAATCTTACTAGGCCACTAAGTTGCTTAGAAGGCGCACTTCATTTCCTGACTGCACTGTACTTTTTTCTCAGAAAAGTTACCACTCACTTGTGATTGGCAGTGACGTCTAGGTGGCCTTGGAGCTATGGAGATTCTCCAGATTTCTAATTTTGTCTGCTAAAGTCAACATCCTTCCCTTTCATTCTCATAGTGACCATAGAAAGCAAAACTGGTCACTTTATTTCCTGTCCTTCAGTCCCAAATACTAAGGGAGAGTGATATTAAATTATAAAATAATACAAGAAGTAAACAGAAAGAGGCACTTGGTCTTTAGGCAATTCACTAATTAACAAGATAATCAGCTTTCAAATAAAAGTTGGGCCTGCCTGTAATCCCAGCACTCAGAAGGCTGAGGCAGGACTATCCCTGTGAGTTCAAGACCAGCCTGAACTAGGTGGTCAGACTCTGTCTCATAAATAAATCATGAGACACTGTCTCATAATTCTGGCTTCCAGAACTGGAAACTAACAGGTTCAAACAGTGAGCAAGTAAGCAGGGAAGGTGGTGACACTCTCTTTTTCTTTTTTCCTGTACTGAGATTTGAATCAGTTCTTTTGCACCAAGCTAATCTCTAAGCCAGGGTTGGCAAACCTGCTAGAGATGAGTGCCCAGACTGCAACCTTAAACCCACTTATTTATTGCAAAGCGCCAACATTGCAACTAAAGCTGAATACTAAGGTTTTAGTTTAGGAAAAACTACTCCACGTTATCAGTTTTTTTGGGGGGGGTTCTGGGGATCAAACACACAACGTTGTGCTTGCAAGGCAGATGGTGGCACAACTGAGCTAAATCCCGGGCCCTAGAATCTTTTGTCTTAAAACAAAAACAGTAACACAGTTGCTGTAGAGTCACCATCGGTGCTGTAAGTCAGTTTTCATTCGAGACAAGATCCTGCAGACTCGATCAGGCTTGGGCTCAAATCTGAAACCGTCCAACTTCAGTCTCCTGGAGCCCTCAGGCCACTATCCCCAGACAGGTGCTGGGCTTTATTTCTTTGTTTATACAGTCCAGGCTGGTCTCACATTTATGGCTATCCTCCTGTCTCTGCTTCCCAGGCATATACCACCTGGCTTGAATAAATAAGTATTTTCTTAGCTCCAGTTAAATTTTTATGTTTGCCAATCAGTTAAGGGTTAGTTCATTTAAGTAACTTACTTGGAACCACATGGGATGATGCATGCCATTATCCCAGCACTCTGGGAGGCTGAGGCAGGAGGATGGCAAGTTCAAGTCCAGGTTGGGCAATTTAGTGACTGAGATCTTGTCTCCAAAAAGATAAGAAGGCCCTGGTTTCAATCTCCATTACTGAAAAAAAAAAAGTGGGGGTGGGGTCTTAAGAGTTTTCTGTTCTTGGACTCTGCAGGCCTAACCTCCTGTCATAGTTTTGTTTCATTCTGTCTTGTCCCCACCCCCACCCAGGGCATTGTGCCTACTGGGCAAACAGCCTATGAAACTACACTCCCAGGCCGCAGGTCTCCTTTTTACTTTCGGGAGTGTTTATAAAGGGGAGAATAGACTCCAGTTGATCTGAGCTACATTTCCAGCCCTTTTTCAGATTTTCATTTTGAGGTAAAATCTTACTAGGCCTTAAGTTGCTTAGAAGGCGCAGAATAGACTCCAATTGATCCCCTTCCTTAGGAGGCTGTTTGGACAACTTAAATTAATTACCTGAGTTCGTTTGTTTTGTTTTGCTTGAGGCAGCATCTGGATAAGCAATCCAGGCTGGATTTGAACACACTGTGCAGCCTAGGCTGTGCTACCATTTGCAGTGACTCCATCTTTCTTTGCAAATGGACCACTGGGTTTTTGGTGATAGCGTCCAGCAGCCTTCCGAGACTGAGCGTCAATGGAGAGGGGCGAGTCGGTGCCCCTGCAGCGGGTGCCGTCATCGCCTGTTCTTCGGAGTGTCCCTTCACCTGTCCATTCTCTCTGGCCCCTCTCCTCCTTTCTCCCCTGAGGAGCCCCGTTGGGAGGAAGAGACAACAGTGAGATGCAAGCTGGGGTCTTCATCCACAATGCTGCGCCCGGGCCCCATGGAGGCGGCTGTGACATCCTAACTCCAGGGACTTGTCCCATGGCTTGGCAGGCCCTCCCGCGCTGGAGGCCGCTTGCCATTCTTAGAGGTGGCATATCTGTTTCACGAGTTCTTTAATTTTCTGACTGCACACATTTTTAACATATTTTTCAGTTCAGTTTTCAAAGAACATCTACTGTATTCTTTTCATCACTCGTGTCTTTCACTATTAGAATCATTTATTTTTAGCAGCATTTTAGCAACTTGGAATATTGGAATAACATCTAAAATAATGAAACAACGCACGAATCCTAGAAGCTTCTGAAGGGTTTACTTGCTCCAAACTTTGTGCTTATTGTGTGAAAAAAAAAATGACTTTTGAACACAGGGGATGGGGTTGAACAAATCTTTGAATTCCAACTGAAACAACTTTAGGCATACATGTTGGTCATAATGATTACTTTGAACCACACGGTGGGGAAGGAGTTTCACAGGGTTTTGTGTGAATACTACAAATTTGTAATTTGTAGAATTGGCAGGTCTTTAAATTGTTCTATTAGAACTTTTTTTTGAGGGAACCCTGAAAATGTACCAACAGAGTTCAAAGAAGCCGGGGGGGGGGGAACCCCAGAGCTCCCCGAGGCTGCTGTCTTCTTCATGGAAGTTCAGACTATAGCCCACAAGGTCATCGTGTCCAGCACTCAGACTTTTCAACAGCACGATCCCTGGCCAAGTCCAGACAAGAATGGAGAGAAGCAGCCCAGGGGCTGTGGTCTCAGGGACATGTGGTCACCCTGCCTGCTTGATGCTGTGGGTTGGAGCCTCCGTCCTGGGAAAAGAAAAGCAAAATTAAGAAAACATCAGTTTTTCTCTACTGTTAGACATTCTAAAGTAGGGTTTTGTTTTAGGATTGAAAGAAACTATAATAGATGGGAACTCAGATATTTGTGAAGCAGAGCACCAGACATGCTAAGTTAAGGAAGCGGTAATGACGCAGTGCACTGAGTCCATGTTCCGTTGCTGTAACTGAGTACCTGAGACTGTGTGACTTATGAAGAACAGCAGCTTATTTGGCTCAGTTCCAGAGGTGAGGAAGTCCCAGAGCATTGTGGCGGCACCTGGAGAGAGAGAGAGGGAGACGGAGAGGGAGAGGGACAGAGAGAGAGAGAGAGAGAGAGAAAGAGAGAGAGAGAGAGCAAATCACTAAGGCCATCCTGAGGGGCCTCCCTGCATGACTTCATCAGACCCTAAATACATCTCCTAAAGGCCCCATTGACAAATACATGCCATATGAAGTTGATTAAGCCTCCAGAACGGGAAGCTTTGGAGGATATATTTAAACTATCGCACGAGTTTTTCTTAATTAAAAAAGAAGCATGGGGGCTGGGGATTTAGCTCAGTGGTTCCGGTGCCTGCCTTGAAAGCACAAGGTCCCGAGTTTGATCCCCAGTAACCACATACAACAATGCCGGGTGTGGTGGCTCACGCCTTTAAATCCAGCATTCAGGAGGCAGAGGCAGGAGGATTGTTGTGAGTTTGAGGATTTCCTGGGCTACCTAGTAAGCTCTGGGCCAGCCTAAACTAGAGAAAAAAAGTAAGACCCTGTCAAAAAACAAAAAGCATGAACAGGGAGTGAAGGAAATAGCTCAGTGGTACAGTGTGTACTTGGAAATGCACAAGGGCCTGGGTTCAATTCCCTGCAAATTAAAACCCATCAGGATTGCTTAAAACAAAAATCAGTAACACTGTCTTCCAGACTCTCTAGAAGTAATGTATATACTACAATAGCTACATACAGGATCTGGGAGAGGGTGAAAAGATCTGTCTAAGGACAGTGTTATTTATGATTTATGCAAGGTGTTACAAAAGAAACTCAGAGTTAAGATTTAAGATTATATATGGTAAACCCTTAGAATGTTCATTACAAAGATCACATAAAACACAGCTAAAAGACAACAGATAAATAAAAGTGAAATTCCAAAAAGCAATTGAAAAGGAAGGCAGAAAAGGAGGGGCAGAGGAGTAAAAGCAAGAGACAGCAGGGAAAAAATTGTAGAATTACAGACTTTAATCCAACCACATCAATAATGAGCCAAACGTGCCACTTAAAGGACAAAGATTAGCAGAATGAATTTCTTTTTTAAAAAAGCAAGGCTCAGTAATATGGTACAAGAGCAGTACCGGGAGTATAAAGCCACAGATAGGTTTAAAGTGAATGAATAAAAAAGGTATGTGATGCAAGCTGTGTGCCAGAAAAGGGGGAGTGGCTGTACTAATCCACAAAGAAGAGTTTAACATAAAGAAGAAATGAGGACATTTCCTAATGACAAACTAGCTAATCATGACACAGAACAATATGAAAAGTGCATATGTACAATTAAGATTTCAGATAGAAGCAAAATTGGTTAAATTAAATATAGAATTGGGCAATTAACAATCATGGAGATTTTAATATCCCTTTCACAGCAATTGATATAATTAGGCAAATAGAAATAAAAAATTACAGAGGGTGCAGACTCAAACACTAAGACCTTACTGATATTTATGGAGCGCTCCAGAACAATCTGCCCAACAAATGCAGAACATGTATCTTTTCAAGGGCGTATGGGACACTCACCAAGACAGACCATATGCCGACTATAAAACAAGTCTCAGTAGACTTCAAGGCACTGAAATCCTACTCTTTGTTCTTTGACTGCAGTGAAATTAAACTAGAAAGCAGTAACAATGTATGTCTGAAAATCCCAAATATCTGGAAATTAAACAGTGTGCTTGTAAATAATCCACGGGCCATTGGTATTGACATTTAGAAGTCATTTGGTCCATAAGTGCTCTGAAGTGGAACATGTTTTGATTTGAATAAAAGAGTAGAGGCCATATGGGCCAAATCAATGATTTTTCTAAATTCCACGTGAAACACTTAAAGCTGTGCCAGGAAGAGAAATGATCAAATACTTCATCTGCTTCTCTATGCCCAGCTTTCGTGCCGCATCACACGTTTGATCTTTTGTTGTGAGCTCGCCTCTCGCCACCTCAACTCCTTTGTGCCCTGCGTCTCACTGTTCTGGTGCCCCTGTGAGCTTCAACTCTGTCATCCAGAAGGTGAGGCATGTTGTCGATACTCTAAGCTCCATGCTCTTGTCCTTAAAAGAGCTATGGTTTGACACTGAGAAATGTATGTTGATTGTTGATAAGCCTGCTATGGAGAGGGAAGGGAGGGCATATATTTGCATCTCATTCCAGTAAGAAAAATGTTGAGAGGACCAGTGTTTACCAATGTGCCCGCATGACTGGGACAGATTTCAGGTTAATGACCAGCCATCTCTACAGCTTGAGTCATCTGACCACAGGGCAAAGACATGTATCATCTTATATCGTGAAAGCTATTGAAAGATGCTATCATTGTCCTCAGAGATATTTTCCAGTTTCTCTTTTTAAACTTTTCAGTCTCTGAACAGTCTTCAAGAAAATAAAATCTGCCATGTCAAGAATTATCTTGCACCAACCCCTCAAGCCAATTGTCCATTAACTATTTGTTTAAACAATATTTTATTTTAATTTTATCCCATTCTCCTCCATTACCTTTTACCCTTTCCCAGGCGTTTTCCCAAATGGCTTGACTCCTGAAGACTGAGCCCAAGCATGCAGCAAAGTCACCAGGACTTGTGAAAAGATGGCTGGACCCGCTGGCTTCCCATTAGCAGTTTGGAATTTAGGGGTGTGGGACAAGAACACTTTTAGCTGCTTGCTGCCTCTGCTGGTCTGGAAGCACACTCACAAAACGAGTATTTGCGGGCTACTGTAGAAAGATAGTACTTGAGAGAGGACTCAGGATTTACTTAAAAGACTTAGTCTGTTGTAAGAAGTTAAAGTTGTTTGAGTTATTTCCAACTCTCCTGTGACTCATAAGGATATTTTAGGATTTTGAAGAAGACGAGTTTGGGAGAATTAGAAATTTATGCAGTTTCAACAGCTTTTGGGTTTGTCTAAATGCAAGGTCTCCTCATTCTTTAGGCTGGGCTGCTTTAATGTGGCTTTCACTAAGGGACTGGAATCACCTGACCCAGCAGTCCGAGTGTGCACACAAGACCAGAGGGGCCTATCGGCAAGATGACCCCAGGGTTCTGAGTTGGAAACCTTGGACCTATTGGCAGCAATCTGTAATTCACAAAGTCCTCCAGGTGATGTGCTGCACACTGATGTCAGAGCACTAGTGAGCTAGCCTGGGGACAGTTCACCTTTCCAGACCTGCTGCAGGGTGCAAATGAGGTGGCCAACATGGTGTGCTCAGCACCTGCTTAGGCGTTGCTCAGTACAGAGCCAGGTCCGTCAGGCCTTACTGGATGCTTTCTGCTTTATTTGGAAACACAAAGAAAAGAGTGTCAGAATTATTTTATAAATTAAGAAAACATTTTAGTGGCTATCTCACAGAGTGACATACTTGGTAAAGATCCATTTTTTAGTGCCTCAATCGAAATGCTAAGCAGGGGTCAGACTATGGTTTCCATGTAAAGTCTTTTAAAAAAGGGATAGAAGCATTAAGATACATGCATTATCAACTCTTTAGAGAGAGAAAAAAATTATATATATTTTGGGGGTACTAGGATTAGAATCCAGGGCTTTCACACTGAGCTACATCCACAGCTTTTAATTTTTTTTTTTTTTTTTTGAGACAGGGTGTTGTTGACCATGAGTTCAGCCTTGAAATCACAACAATCCTCTTCCTTCTGCCTCCCAAATGCTGGGATTACAAGCTCAGCCACCATGCCCAGCACTGTGGTATGTGGTTCCGATTGCTGTTGGGAATGAGTCTCCACACCCAGTATTGTTGTATGTGGTTACTGGGAATCAAACCTGGGCTCTTGCACTTGCAGGGCAGGCGCCGAAACCACTGAGCTAAATCCCTGGCCCAGCTTTTTGAAATTCTGAGACTGGCTCTTGCTAAGTTGCCCAGGAGATAGGTTGGTCATGCAGCAGCCATAGTACCTGGATTATGAAGGTGCATCACCACACCCAGTTTGAAATCTTGAAGCAGCCTATTTATCTACCAGTTGATGATGGGTGAAGAAAATATAGTTTACACAGAATGGAGTACAACTCTGCCATAAGGACAAATTTGAATCATCTGTAGGAAAATGACACCATAGTGTTGTGAATCAGACACACAAGTTTTAATATTGCACGGTTTTTCTTACATGAGAGGTTCAAATTTTAAAGAGCGAAATAAAAGATAACAGGAAATAGGGAGACAAAGCTTTTTTGAATTTGAAGATCAAGTGATAGAGGGTGGCAAGGAAAGGGTATGAGAAAAGGAATTGTGTTATCTGCACAGACCAACTCCTCATGAGGAGTGTAAACTTTATGTACAGCAAACTCACTAATCAAAAAGAAAAATACAAATAAAGAACCAATTAATTTTTCAATCAAGGAGTTCTGAGTGCACATTTGCTCATTTATTCATTTGAATGTTTACTGAGCACCATCTTCCTGTGAGGTTATGTGCAGGGATAAATGGCAATCTGAAATACAGTACAGCTCCTTGGTGGAAGGTACAGTGGTCTACAGAAAGTCTGCTCAGGACCAGATCTTGTAACCACTGGGCCAGTACTTTTCAGTGTGAGCCTGACACAGAAGGATCAGCCTGTCTTAGGGACTTTTAAGACATGACAATCCCTGGACACAGCCCAGAGGGAAGAGCCAGATGCTTCTTGGGAGGGATGGGTACACTGTTTTTGGTTGACCCTGGTGCAGGGGAGAGTGTGAAAACCAGCAGTGTAGCCCCATCTGTTTTTCCTTTCCTGGACCACTGGTCTGAGTCTGGTGAAGTGCAAGTTTGCATCTTACTTATAAAGCTCACAGTCCCAAGTTAAGGACTGATCTGGTCCAGACCCTTATTTTACAATTAAGAGACATAACCACCCAGTGCTAAGTATCTTGGTAATTAGCTAAACAACTAATTAAAGGACAAAAAGGCAGCCTGATGGCTCTGAGCTCAGGTCAATCAGCCCCCAGTTTCTCTGCTCCACCCCTCTACTCGGCAGCCAACACCAAGTGTGGGAAGAGACACAGGACGAGGCCAGTAACCCACAGATTTTCTTTTTAAAGTTTAACATTTAATATGCACTAATGCTTCTAGTGAAGCAGGAAAATGGATAAACTAGAGATCACGTTAAGTGAAATAAGCCAATCACAGAAAGACAAGCATGCTAAGTTTTCCCTATGTGGAACAGATATACCTAAAAATACAGAGGTCTGTCATTTCAAACAATGACAGTCTTCAAAAGGAAAGACTTATATAATCACCTAGGTACAAATAAATAGAAACAAAGATCTATTTGCATGTATACATTTTTAAATCTCTTCTCTAAATAGGGAAGAAAGAAACAGAGGGAAGGAAGATATGAGAACTGGTTTCCCCAGTATAATGTACATGGCTAATGATTATGAATAACTTCATGATGTTAGTGGTGTTGTGCACTGTGTACTTTTACTTTTATTTCACTATGAAGATGAAATTTATCATTTATGAGGATAAAAGGAACACAGCAGTTTATGGCTAAACACTGAAATATGCATGTAAGAAGTCATGTAAAGAAATAAAAGCTCTGAGAATATAAGCGCAGATTTTTAAAAAGCCATTTATTTTAAAAAACTGTTTGTCAAATCACATACACGAGCTGATACACAACTACCAAAGTGGCCCTGTAATAGACACCAGTGGGCATTCACCACACAGTACCTGAAAAATACAGCTAAAAAAGGAGTCTGCTGAGTATTTAAATTTCCGATTCCTACTGGACTCCTCGTTGAATGGCTTTAAGTTAGCGTATAGAGTGAGAGGTAGAGTCCCAAGTGTAATAGCTGATGCCTCAGGGCTCCATTTAAAAACAAAACAAAAACAAAACCATTTCCTCTCTGCACAAGGGAAGCCTATCCTATTTATTTTTCCTTTGTGAAAACAGAAGCCCGGTTTTTCTTCCCAAATGTTTCAGCATTCCTAACCAGAGTGCGGTGTGGTGACCTAGATATTGTGCTTGTGCAGCTGTTTAATTCTCTTCACCTTCTGATTCCGATTCTAGAAGAGAACAAAGAGAAAAGTCAGGTATTCTCCCCTAGACTACAAGTTTCCAGTCACACGACTCCCAACCTGTTCCCAACCCCGGATGCGCTCCCCGGCATAACAGTTACTTCTGAGTGCAGACAGCAAACTCGTGTGTGTTTCTGCTTTTAGAAAAAAACTAATAGGCTCACGTAAATTTCAGAGGATGTAACCTCTTATTTCCTGTGTCACCTAAAATACACTTTCATTCTTACATTTGCTCTCAACCTAACTATTCTTTTACTTTTTAAAACACCAGCTGCCTGGTGAAAGCGTTATGGAACTCTAAGTAGTTTCCTAGTGTGTGAGTCTCATGTGTTTTTTCCCCCTCTTACATCTGTTCATCTTCCTCAGTATCTTTACCTGGATGAACTATTGTAGAGTTTCTTTTCTTTGTCTTATAAACATCACTGAGGAATTCTGATTGCTTTGTTTTCAGAAAGGGGCACAAAAGCGAAGTATTTGATATGGGAGACACGTTAAGAAGTTTAGTTTTGGGGACTGGGGGTAAGTGGCTCCGCACTTCCATGGCAAATCAAAGGTCCTGAGTTCAATCCTGAGTACCCCAAACAAACAAACAAACAAAAAACAAAATGACATAAAAATTCAGTTTTGGGAAAGCAAGAAAAGCAAATTTATGGAGGAGGTAGATATTTGCAAGTGTAATGATAAAGGCTTTGCTGAATGGCCCTCAGAGTTATTAATGGGGATCTCACCTTCTTCTGCGTTTTGTAACCACTCCACAAATTTCTTCATCTGGTCAAGAAAAACACTTTTGCCCTTAGCAACATGTGCTTCCTTGTACCATTTCAGTATTGCCTCTTCACTCAGAACATCAGCTGAAATTTAAAGCCAAAAAAAAAGATGTCAACGTTACCACATACACACGTTTGAGAACAACTGCAGCTCCAGTCATTTAATAAGAAAAGATTCTCTGTCCATATGAAAAGCTCTATTAGAAAAGAAAGAAATCCAGCTCTGAAATGTACTGGAAGAGAGAATGCAAGTTCATTTCCAAGCAGCACCATGCAACATTTTAACAGTTCAAAATGCTTTGCTACAATTCATCAGGTATAATATAATGTAAACATATAGGTTACTACTGGGACTTGGAAATGTAATTTGCCAGGAGTTTAGGTTATTTTGTAATTTTGCAAATGAATCAGCAATTCCAGTAGTTTAGAACTCTTGGTGTCTTGTGAAGTTCAACCATTCTTGATGTGAAAGATTAAGATTAAATGGATTTTTTTTTCTAGGGATTTTTTTTGTAGGAGGAAATGACAAAGGGAAATGAATGAAGATAAGCTATGATCCTGCAGTAATGACTAGATATAACGATGAGTGTGACCACTAGGCATGGCGATGCACATTTGTCATTCACAGGGGGGCAGAGGCAGGAGAATCCCTTTGAGTGTGCAAGGCCAGTCTGAACTACATTAGGACATAGTGAGCCCCCATCTCAAACAAAAAGCAAACAAAGAACCCCCAAAACAAAACGAAAAGATAAGTGTGACTCTTCACACCCCGGTAAACTGGGGACAATGCAGAGGACACCGGTAGGCTGATTCTCTGCTGTAGCTCTTGAGCTCACTCACAATGGTATTTTATTGCCCCACAGAGGCTGGAAGAGGCTTTGCACTGACTAAACATCTGCAAGTGCACAGACACTACATGACAGGCGCCGAGGTTTGTATCCAGCTGTGTCCTGAGAGCTCCCTGCGCTCCTGGGTGGGGATCTGACGGGTGACTGAAAGATGATGCCTCAGGGTGTGGTCTGAACAGAGTCCCTGGTGTTGAGACCTGGAAGGGTCAGTGACCCTGTTCCGGGCTTTACTCACCTTGCTTCCTGTCTCCCAGGCCTTTCCACCAGGCTGGCCCATCATGCCAAGCCTCAAACTTCTGAAATGTGAGCTGAAATAACTTCCTGTCTAAGCTGTGGTGTCAGGTATTTTGTGCCAGCGAAGAGAAAGCGACATGCACAATAGGTAAAACAACCTATCCAACTTATTCCCACCTCAAACCACACAAACAGTACAAGGTTGGGTTCGTAGATGTTAATAACCCAATTTAGTAAAATACCCCTGCCGGAAGACCAAATTCTAGCACAGGGAACCAGCAACAAAGGGACTGAAGTAAATGCACAGGGCAATGTATAAGGCAAAGACGAACATCAAAAAGTTTACAGAGAAATTCAACTTCTATTTAGTGAAATGTCATTGAAAAGGAAGAAACTTTTTTGAGGAATGAAGATGACGGACAATTTTTTGTCCACTAGAGCAGAGGAGAAGGATTCATTAAAACTAGGAGATCACTAGTTTTTGTTTAGGTTTTTCTCAAGAGACCATTAGGAATACGGTAACAGCACAGGGAAAAAGAAGACATTCTCCCTCTGCACACAGTGCCAGGGGAAATCCTCAGATTTTAACACAGATTTCCTCCCGCCGTCGGCCAACTTATCCTCAGCATCTGATGAAGTTACTGCATCCACCCATCGGGACCTCTTCCTTTCCTTCTCCAGATGAACTTCCCTCACCTTCTCAGGTAGGCTGTGTTAGCAGCTCACACGGGGGCTGCAATTCTTTGCTTTCTTCTACACTTGAATTTCAGGAAGTTGGGAACGACCTTGTTCAGCTCCTTGTCAATGCAATACATGTATATTGTAGAAAAACACTAATGTGACCAGAAAAAAAAATTTCTCAATTTATAGACTTCAAATTTAAAATCTAAGTGTTTGTGAAGATCAAAGGACAAGACTGTGTGACTAGTTTGAGAATTGCCAAGTGTTTTAATTGTTATTTCTAAGACTATGTCACTTAGAAAACTCACTTTCTTATTAGAGACGTCACATGGGACAAAAGTCAAAAAGAATTACTAATAACAATGTTGAGAGTATTGTTGAGAACATTGCTCACTTTTAAGAATAAGAAACTCCTTTTAGACAAATTTGCACGAGGGACAGGATTTAAGATAAATTTCCATAATAGATAATAACAGTACTTGGGAAAGTAAACTTTACATAGAGAGATGCTTGCTAAGACTATAGCATTTACTTTTGGGGGAAAAAATTATTTTTGAAAGTGCATAATGTGATATTTCAGTCAACTGTACACTTTGTTTTTCTTCCTACCTTAGAAATATAAAAACCCTTTTCTAAATGACTAATCATCAGGTTATCTCGCTGCTCAAAATACCATTTATAGTTTAACTCACTTTCACTCCTGTAGTTTACCTAAGGTTTTCAAATAGCTCAATAATGGCCACAAACAGCACTGAAATGCAGTAATGTGATTCATCAGATCCCCAAACTTTTGTTATCTAGTTCTGGAAAGGTGTCTGCATGCGAGAGACAGAAATGAAAAAGCAATAGTTTCTGTGACATTTTCGAAAGCTTGATTTAAAATAAAATATTCCTTATGGGAATTCATGAGACTATAAAAAAAAAGGACGCTAATATTATAAAATGTGTTTGTATGCATGCAAATTAAGTGTAATCATGAATATGCTGCTATAGCACTGGACGCTATAGCTTCGAAAACTCAAAACCATTCAGCAGACTGTGGTTCTGGCTCTAGTCACAGCGGCCGTAAGGCTTAAATGCACATTCTGAGGCCAACCATAGACTCCTGATCAGGATCTGTAGAATCCTTGTTTTAACATAAGTTTCTAATCACACCAGAGTTGGGAAAAAAATGCTTTAAAATTCACTTTCATCTAGTATTTTTAGGTGTAGAAAACAGAATGAGACCACCCAGATCCTTGTACAGATATTGCTTTCAAAGTATTGTCAAAGTACAAAAAAGTAGTTTAAAATGGAGATTATGTTGGTAAACACAGTATAATATGTAATGATCTTAATAATGACACTGAACAATCAGTCTCCAGTATTGTCTTATTCACAAGAGAAAACATGTAATTATTTCACTTAGGAAAACAAATGGTGTGTGTAAGTCTTACGGAAAATTATGAAATTACCTAGAACGGAATATTTAGTATTAACTTCTTAGTGATAAATTTTTAGAATTCTTCTTTAAAAAAGATTCTTGATTTTATTTTCAAAAATAAGCCAAATAATGAGGCTGACTGTGGTGCCTATAATCCCAGGACTCTGAGAGGCTGAAGCAGAATGGCAAGTCTGAGGCCAGCCTGGGCAACTCAGAAATATCCTATCTCAAAATAAAAATTAAAAGGGGGTCAAGGATGTCACCCTGTGTGGAGTTCTTGGATACAATCTTCAATACAGAGGAAGGGAAAATAAGACATTCATGTGTCTTCTTGGGCCTGTTCACATGTGCCACAGACCTCACCATGCTTAACTTTTAACAAATGATTATGAAGTTCATCAAGGAATGGCCTAAGGAGGAGGCAGGGCCTTTGTTTTTACATCCCTCTATTTACTTATGTTACTTTATAATTTCACGTCACTTTTCCTTGGCATTTAGGACTAAGAACAGAAAATAGAGCAGCTAGTTTCATTCTGCTTTGATGGCCATTGTAAGGACTTAGCACAATGTGGAAGCAAAGTGGCCATCAGGGGACAAAATGAGACATTGAAAGGATTTTAATAGTGTTGAAGTCACTTAGTAGTGACTTAGTAGTAGTGACTTAGTAGTGACTTAGCAGGAAGTGTCACTGCCAGTAACAAGTGGCTTGTAAATATTTTTTGTGAATTTTATCTGTTAAGAAAGGACAGACAGAGCGTTCCTTAGAGAATGGAAAATGTTCCATAACCTAATGAAGAGATAGTTTGCCTCTGGTAGTGGAAAACCGGACTAACAAAGCCCACAGAAAGTTGTAGTGCGGGCCTGGCAGTCTTCGGAATGGAGCCAGCTGTCGTCATGCAGACAATGGCCACAGGCTCGGTGGAGCCTGTTTCTCATTGGTGACTACGGGCCATGTGTGAGTGGGCAACGTGACCTGCTAGCATGGTACTGATGAGTCCCTCTGAATCATCTGTTGTGGCCTGATCTAAGACACTAGTGTCCTAGGACTCTATCTACTGACATTCAGCAGTGGCCAATTGCAAACAGGCATTGGTAGCAATCACACTCTGTCACTGACACAGCAGTTGCTGCCGAACACTTAAGTTTCTCTGCAGAAGTGAAGTATCACTCAAACCCCTGAGAGCCAGTGAGAATCTGGGGGGGCAATTAAGATTCACTGTGAAATGCTGGCACACATTTAAAAAACAGGTATCAATCACAATGTAACACTCTTTACTCTAAATTCAAAACCTTCACTCAGAATAGACGACTTTCAGAATACACTGAAGGGAATAAATATTTAACTAGTGTTACTTTATACTTTAATTCTTAAGCCATTTGTTTATAAAAACTTTTAATGAGCATTTTGTTATGTTCAAAATGTATTTAAGTGTTCTTTTTCTCCCTCATAAAAAGTACATAAATGTAGACCAAGAAATATTGCAGGATCTTTTTTTTTTTTAATGTAGGTAGAAACAGATCAGTTGAAACCTTCAGCATTCATTTTTAGTGCCAGTTGTCATGACAACCTAAACCTTATAAATGCAATGAAAATGCAGTAAATGTGAAGACCTAAAATAGCCATTTCTTTGGAAAAATAAGAGAATGCCTGGGCCAAATGACTAAAATGCCAAGTGAAAAGGCTAATTATTTCAGCAATTTTCAAGTCAGCTTTATAGCACCTAAAAGTGTCTGAACACAGTATATATAGCATTTTGATAATCATTGTTATTAGAGCTAATTGTTAAAATTCAAAGGCAGACTCAATTATCTCCTATAATGACATTCTCTCACCATCCCAGAAATGATAACCAGTTCATCTGCGGTTTTCGGGCAATTCTCACCCGGGAGAAATACTCAGGGCCCATTCAGGATGGTTCCAGAGGCAACATACCTGGCACATGGGCAGGCAGGAGGCTCACAGAAATGTCCTCTCATAAACAGAACCCTGTGATTTCTACCCAAGCCCCTGCTCCGCCCTCAGAAGTCTTCAACCAATCAAGCAACAGGACCAGGATGCCGCGGACAGATACCTTTATAGAAGAGAACCACGATCTTCTGAAAGGCCTTCATGAAGTGGATGTTGTCGTAGCAGTACTCCTGGACCTTCTGCAGGAGGGTCAGCTCGGACTGGCCCTGGGAGCTGAACACAGCCAGCAGGGGAGCGTATTGCTAGAACAGAAGTGGATGGTGAGCCGTGTTACTCCTGCAGGAGCTGTGATGGGGCCAGCATGCCGAGATCAGCTCTTCTTATCTTACCACACTGTGCCCAATCAAAGCCAAATGCTTTTCATCCCACTGCATTTACCTCACTGATCCATAAGAGACAAACCACGAAGCTCTCCCTTATTTGAAGAGTCGCTTCACTACTAACTCACCAGTCAACACCCTGAACAGCGAGCTCCCCTTCCAGATATCCCAGACTCCTTCCTGTCCCTGTGGTTCCGCTGATTTCAAAGGACCCAGGTTTTCTCTCACTGAGGTGTAGTCACTGTTTCTTCAAGACCCTACTCAGTTCAGAACTTATCTCTCCCAAGGAACTTCTGAGGAAGGCAGCCTGCAGAGCTGACAGTCCATGTCCTGACCTTCATTCTTGGCTTCCCAGTTCCAGTGTAAATTCGGGAGTCAAGATCTAGGTCACTTGTAATATGGTTTTACAGGGAGTGAAAAAAAAAAAGCGAAAATCTGTGTACTGATGCACAGAAATAAGCAACTAATGTACAGTAATTAGCTGATTTCTCTGACCAATTAGACAATCAATTCTATTATCAACTTTGGGTTTCCTGATCAGTCTTTGTCATACGGAACGGAAAGAAAACCTGTAATTGAGATCCTATTTCTCTGTAACATGTGCACATCATATATGATGAGTCTGCTGATTTTTCTGGTATTTTTATTAAAAATTCATCCTGAGATACTTCGTATGTTCCTACATCTGGAGCATTATCAGGCAGGAGCAAATCTGAAAAGGAATAAAATTAGCAGGCTGTATATATTTAGCTTAATTCTGAGGCAACCACAGGTGAAGCCTAACTGCTATACCCTAGCTTTTTTTTTTTTTGGTTTTTTGAGACAGGGTCTCGCTTTTGTGGTTCAGGCTGGCCCTGAGCTCAGCCTCCAACTCACATCACGGCAATCCTCCTGCCTCTGTCTTCCAAGTGCTGGGATTACAGGCGTGAGCCACCATGCCTGGCACTGTGGTATGTGGTGCTGGTTGCTGCTGGGTGTGAGTCTCCACGCCCAGTATGGTGTGTGGTTACCGGAGATTGAACCCGGGTCCTTGCACTTGCAAGACAGGCGCCAGAACCACTGAGCTAACTCCCTGCACCCCCCCAGCTTTATTTTTTGAGATTGTGCCTAAGTTGCCTACACTGGCCTTGAATTGGCGGTCCTCCTATGTCAGCTTTGAGATGTGGGGGTGACAGGGGTCTCCACCGCCCCCAGCTCTTTCACACTCTCAGGAGGCACAACGGCCACAACTGAGGCACTTGCTCAGAGGTTTCACCTTCAGGTGCTTAAGAGCTTGCTCCGCAACAAGTTCTTCCTTCTTGTTCCACTCCACAGCGTTCATGACGCAGGTCCACAGGAGCCCGATCACGGCAGTTTCGGGGAGATCATTCCTCTTCATTTCTTCTTTGACATAAAGCACCACCTGCGTAGAACAGACCAGGGTCAGAAGGCGGGAGGAGACTGGGCATTCCTGACTCTGACTGGTCTGCCAGAGGCCTGAGGCAGGTTAAGAAATATCTTGTTCACTTCCTCCTTCCTGGCACATACTGTCAGACTACAAGAGGAGAGAAAAAGCATAATTTGTTCTCAAAACAGATTTATTTTTAGTTAAAAAACTAACAGGTTTATATCTGGCTAGAATGGACTCAGAGGACTTCTGTCCTCTTTCTCATATGGTGCAATGCTTTGGGGTAGTGTACTGACAGTTTGACTCTCTTGGGTTTTAAGAAGACAGAGCTGTGAATTTTTAACTCAACTTTAAATTTTTTGGAGGGCAGGGGCATGGTGCTGAGAATTAAACCCAGTGCCTTCACACTGAGCCACACCCTTACCCTTTTTAAAATTTTAAGCAGATCTTGCTAAGCTGCTAAACTGATGAGACTGGACTTAAAACTCTGATCCTCATGACTCAGCCTCCCCGAGTACTGGGATTATAGGTTAAGTACTAACAGGCCTGGCTGATTTTCAACTTCTTTGACTTGTGTAAGTCCATTTTCCACAACTTATTCTCCAATTATTACCTTTGCTGACTCCTATGCCTTACTTTTAGTGAAAAGTTAACTTGTACACAAATTATAAATACAGACAACTTTACTTGATACTCATTGTCTTTGTTTCCTTTTTCATTGCTAGGACAAAATTTCTGACACCCACAAGTTTAAGGAGGAAGGTCTATTTAGCTCACAGTTGGCAGAGGTTTTCTTCCATAGTGGCCTGGCTTCAGGGCAGAGTGGCATGGTAGAGGGGCATCACAGAGGAAGAAAAATTTCATAGCATGGCAGCAGCCTACCTTCCCTATTATCCCATCCAGGTCACCTACTTTACAGATGGTGCCACCCGGAACTATGCTAATTCCAATCAGTCCACTAATGTATTATGACACACCCTAATCCCAGTATCACATGACCTCAATCCTGCCAGCTCTGAAAAGCCCCACCTTGTCAGTACATGAGACTTTATAAACCAACACACTCATCAATTCAGAAACACAGCAGGTTATTTTTGTCCTCTGAATTATGCATAAATGTGCAGACTTAGTCTGAATTCTACTAGTATAGAATATAGGTCTGCCTAACAATGTATTTTCTATCCCATCTATTTAGAATGTTGTTTCCTTTTGAAATAAAATCACAGATTGAGGTTCGGGGTTTAGAAGTAAGTAAAAACCATAATTTTATCTTATGTATACTATTTTATAAGCAGCTTAATTTTTGTTTTCCTGTTATGGTTTTTCTAAAATCTTTAAAAATTTGTGTTCATTAGTCCATGTATGTAGTACATGTTCACATTTCTTCAGGGGAGATGGCACATGCACCTAACACATCTTAATGCCGCTTTCATCCCCGTTGCTAGATTCCCTTCCTCCTTTTTGTGTATGTTTGCAGTGCACATTTACATTCCTTGTGTGGATGCGGCACCTGTATATAACATAGACTATTTCCTTTTTCAGCCCTTATCCATTCTTTCCCTTCATTTCTGAACCCATTTCCCCTATGAGGACAATCCACCTCACTTATTATCTTTTATTTTGCTTTCTGTTTTTACTCTGGACTTCTCATAAAAGACACCACGTGATATTTAAGCTTGTGTGTCTGATTTACATCACTTTACACTACAATCTTGCACCGCACCCATTTTCCTACAAAAGACTCAAGACCATCTCTATGGCAGAGCAGTGCTCCATTGTCCTTTGTGTGTGCACAAGTGGGGCTCTTGGGAGCTGGCTGGATCAGGAGGGGGTAGCCTATCCATGGATATATTCACGGATGCGCTACACAGTGAATGTGCTGATAGGTGGGGGCCTGGCTGGGGGCACTCAGACCTGCCCAGGTCGGGCCCAGGTTATCACTCTCCTGGCTGTCATGGATTGACACCTTTCCCCAAACTTAACTCCTGCCATCCTCTTCTGCCTTGAAGCAGTGACCATGGACTGAAACCGTGAGCTGAAATAAGCCCTCCCCCTTCAACTGAGGGTACTGGGTATTTTGTCCCCTTGGTGAGAAAGTGAGACATCTCCCTGCCTTGGTGAGGGAAGAGACGCTGCTTCCTCAGCTTCTGGTCTGGATCACACAACAGCAGCGGTGGCTGGGCAATCCCAGTCTCCGAGCCACCTTGGGGCGTGACCCAATCGAGCAACATCCCGCACCTCACAGCAGCAGGATGAGCTTTAGTGTTGCTTTATTTTCTCATGAAAAGTCATGTACAAGCTCTAGCTTGAAGAAAATTATTGAGTGTATCGCTGAACTCAAAGCCATGGGACTTGTTTCAACACTGCCATGTGCTAATGCCATTCATTTGAAATTTTCTGGTCTGCACCATGGTAGGGGCCTTGCAAGACTTAGGGCAGTGACAACACACCATTTAGTGACGGGCACCCAAACTGCAACCCAAAACCCACTCTCACTGCAGAGTGCCAACACTGCAATTCAACCCCAACACTGAGGTTTTAGTTTAGAAAAAACTGTTACCCGATGCTTGGCAGTGGGGGAACTCGACTCCTGTGCCAACAGAGTTCTGAATGCCTGCTGTGGTACACGTGCCACAGGTTTTCAACCACAAGTTTAATGTATGGCAGAGGGTGGGGAAGGGTCAGGGATTTGGGAGGAAGCACAAAAGGGAATGGACTTGCTTCATGAACTTCTGGGTGGTCATGTAAAAGGATTTTTTTAAAAGTTGAAATATGAAGTCATCTTCAAGTACTTAAAGAAGACAGTCATAGCCACAGAACTAAAACTGCACAAACTACATGTGTAGTTACAGAGAGCCCAGGGGCTAGGAGCATAGCTGAGAGGCAGAAGCCTGTTTCATATGCAAGCCTGGGTTTCATCCTCAGCGATGCACAAAATACACTGCAGTAACTGCAAACCTGAGAAGATGCTTCACCTATTCTACAACAGAAAAGTATCACATTAGGAACTCCTGAGGGGAGACAGCTAGATCTATTTTCCAGCTGAAATATTTTGACAATCACAGCAATCTGATAAACTAAGTCATCGAGTCCCCTGACAATAGAATAAAATGGAGGCTTCTGAGTCAAGTTAACTTAGGTGGCCGGAACAAGTGGATAAAGTTTATAGATAGATCTAGAGATAAGGGGTTATCTGTAAGGGAGGACAAGCTTGTGCTCCATGACCTATGTACTTAATTCCCTTCATCCATTTCTTCCCAATGCTGGGGATCCCACCCAGGCTACCCAGCACTGTGCCACCATGCAGCGCTCCAGCCGCACGCTCCAGCCTCGGTCTGCAGCTGCTGGGCCTCCCACCTCCTTGATTGGGCACTCCTGAGACAGCCGCTCCTGGAGCTCCTTCTGTAGCTCCTTCCTGGTGCCCAGGGACTGCTGGACGCGGAGGAAGTCGGAGAGCTCCTTGAGCCCCGCGTCAGTGAAGTACTTAGCAAAATGATCCACACTCTGCCTGTTAACGGGAAAGAGCTCCTGGAAGAGGAAGGGAAAAGGCTGTTACACAAGAAGCTATTCAAATTTCAACAAGCAGAAAGGGCAAAATTTTCATATGATAATACCATCGAAGATATATTTGGAAGAGAAGAAACGAGGACTGGTTTTCAAAACAAATCTCTAGGATATTTATTGCACTAAGCAACTTCTGAAGTGAAGCAATTCTTCAAAGAGAATGTCAAACTAGCTTGACTCATTTTAAATTCTTAGCTCTTTTATTTTTTCTTTAATCAAGGGGGCCATGTGTGAACACAGAACTCAAGTTGCTGAATTGCATACAAGGAAGGTAACTTTAAATAGTACTTGAGTTGTTTTATATTAAGAAGATTTGAAATCATTACATATGTTTAGTTTTCTGAACTATGAATTGATAGGCAAAAGTCAATTTCAGGAATGCTGAAATGATTATGGATAATATTAAAAAACAACACTATAATCTTCTTAAGGACCTTTACTATCATTTGAGAAAATGCTATTATTCTGAAATACTAGCTCAGGAGCAATAGAGAATTTCATCATTATCTGTTAATGATAGTGGTTCTCAAACTCAGTGAGATCCAATCTAAACTTACCTACCATAGTTTGGGATGGAATTTTTTTCCCTTCAAAAGAGCAAAATACCATAGCTGCTCTTGTAGCTTCACCTCATTTCATTTTCTCCTACAAAGCTGAGTGGAATCTCACTAACATTTAGTCATGATCTAATCTTGTATCAATTCAACACCCAACTATGAAATTAAGAGAATTTTCAAAATTCTCACATTTTCAAATTCCTAAAAAAAGACTCAAATTTTATATTGGTTTTATTTGCATTTATTTAGCCAAAGGCTATGCTATGGCAGCTCCCATGTAAAATTCAGTGGAGAGATCTGGAATGGGTTTGCTACAGGTAGAGGAACAGTGTTCCCTACATTATCATCCTAGAATTGTCCTAGAGGCATGTGCTTCGCAATGTAAAAACAGAGTAGGTGGGAACAGCTATCAAATACAGTATACACTTACATTAAAGCAAATATTTCATAGCAGATTGAAATCTTGTCACTGATATTTTTATTATCACCTAGAGTCTCCAAATATAGGGGAGGGAACTAACAGTTCCATGGAGTTTCTTGTGTGAATCAGAAAGACTTGGTATTTTCTACATAATAACTATATGAGGTAGTAAATTTTCTGCACAATAAGCTTAGCCTCAATCAAGTTTAGCTGCTCAGCCCAGTTTATACACCTAGAAATAATTAAGGGCAGAGCAGCTGGCACCAGAGGCATAGTCCTTTCACTCCTCGGTGCTGGTGTTCAATTCCTCTGTTCAGTGAGAGTGTGCAGAGTTACAGTTAGCCTAGGCACAGTGTGCCGTCCAATGTGTTACTCACAGTTTACGAAGTATACACTAAGTTCTTGTAATATTATGCAATATCCTGAAAATTATTGTTCACATTAAGCTTGAGGCAAAGCCAGTGTAAATCAGACTGTGTCATTCTGTGGCTTTGAAGATGGTCTGTATTTGTTGGAGAAACCTATTTTTTTTTTCAGATTTTCTGTCTTGTTTTAAAGTGTTAGGGATTCAACCCAGGTAAACATGCCAGGTAACAAACACCAGGTAAACATTCTACCATGGAGTCACATGCCCGGTCTTTTGAAAACTTTATTTTGAAACAGGGTCTCACTAAGTTGCTCAGGGTGGCTTTGAACTTGTGATCCTCCTTCCTTGGCTTCCTAAGGAGTTGGGATTACAGGGGTGCACCAGCACACCTGGTAACAAACCAACTTCCTCTGGAGCAAAGCCACGTGCTCTTGTCTGCAGGTTAAGGTCTCGCTGCTGATGCCCTCGCTCCTGACTGACTTCCAATACAAAAACTGGACTAAGAATCTAAGGCACATCATACACACACCTTGCACAGAGTATTTCAAAAACGTTTGTCTCACTTGGAATAAAAGTCAGTGTCCCAATGACAAGGGCTGGCCCCTTCTCTGAGGCGATCTACACTTTGCTACTGTCTCTGACACACCATTTCTCAAGACCTACATACTGTCTCTCTTTTTTATAGTTCATACTTAGTCACCTTCATGACTTTGGACACATGATGTTTTACCATACAGGCCTTCCTTGGTCCTGGCAAACTGCTTTCCACTTTCTGACATGCTCCAGCTTTTCTCAGTGTCATTTTTGCCATCATTTATGATGATACGCATCTCACTTGCCTATTCAGTTCCCTGCTCGGTAGCATGTACGGCCTAAGGGAGTGTCTGCTTGTTTTCTTCCTGTCAGTGCCCCCAGTTCCCAGCAGTATTCTAGCACATAATATACTTAAACTGTACTTATTCGACAAGTGGAGGGCAGCTTCCTCAATTTCTTAGTCATTGTTCCCTTTTTTAGTAGGGGGTCAGTTCTTTTCATTCTCACTTCTTCCTTAACTGTGAATTTTTTTTCTATGGTATGTGAATGGCTGACTGCTAAAATCTGATTATAGGCAATTAAAAAAAAAATCTAGTAGCTCAGAGTTAAAGAGAATTTTTCTGTATGTCTGCATGAAAGACACATTCCCTCCTAAGGCTGAAACTTAGGCTCTAGCCTCTTGTCCATGAGCTCATCCACCTCACACCCACAGGCACAGCATAGGACCCTGACTTCCCCACACACAGGATCAACATGTAGGCATCTCACTTCTCCATACATGACTACACAGACAGCCCTCCTTGCTGTTTCTCTGCGGGGAGGAACAAGTATCGGATCAATGGGCTGAATTTTCCCACCTTCCTGCCAAGCTTGCCAGTGGCTTCCTGCAGCCTAAGCAGAGGGTGGACTCAGGGGCCCTTGAGAAGCTCAGCTCAGTTCCCGCGTCCCTGTCCACTGCCAAGAACCCCCGGTGGGGGCTGCTCCTTCAGTGTCCTAGAATGAAGACATATAGAACCCTGAGCCTGAATAAGATCCAGCTAATCCGTGGGCAACACACAGGCTCAAGGACAAGTAATATGTTCAGTTTGTTTATTCATCTTTCATAACTTTTGCTTCTATTTATAAGGATCTGCCCTAAGTCTACCAGAAAGTGGGCTCCAGGAGGCAGGAAAATGTGCTTTTTTAAAGTGGTGCTGAGAATTAAACTCAGGACTTCACACAAGCCAGGCAAGAGCTCTACCATCGAGCCACATCCCTAGTGAACTTTTCTGTCCTAGTGACACAGCTCGGGTCACATCTGACACACAGTAAATATATGCTAAATGAAAACTATTAACACTAACAGGAATTAATTAAAGTCTAGGGTTCAGGGTTCTTCTTTATCGTGCTATAAACACTAACTTTGGGAGACAAAGGAATTTTAAATGATTGAAAGTATAAGTATTTACACTGACAATCATCTTTAGGTTCTCTGGAGAAAGAGAATTTAAGAACTATTCACCGCACTGCCACCCTTCCTCAGTGAAACATGCTAGCAGAGAAAAGCAGTCACCAGACTAGTGAAGAGAAAATGGCAGGGGCGCCTTAATTTTAGACTCTGAGAATCGCAAAAGCAATTCCACTGGGCAAAACTTTTGTCATCAGCACAGGGGCTGCTTTTATCAGAAAGAAATTGTAGAGTGAAGGCAGAAAGTATAAAAAACAAAACAATTTTCTTGACTGTCTTTAAGAAAAACAAAGATGGAGAAATAAAAATAAAATGAAAGCAACTAGAATCACAGAAGTTTTAAATAAATTCTAATTAACTTGTTCGCTTTCCCTAATCTTGTTTGATCTGATTTTGTTCACAAACCATTCGACACATTTGAGATCAGTGTAGTCTCACTGGTGGCACTGACACCATTTCCACCTCCTCACTGCTGGGAATCATACCTAAGGCCTTGCATTTGTTTAATTCCATTCAGGAATTAAAAAGAAAATTAAAAACCACATTAAACCCCTGGGTTTCCATAAAGTTAAAGGTTACCGAAGCAAATCTTAATTTTGATAAAATATTAGCATCTTATACTGATTAGATCTTCCAGATCTGAAAGTCTTTTCATTCCCTGTGGTCCCTTAAATTTATTAGGCCATTTGTTTACCAAAGATGAAAATGGAATTAGTTTCTTTTGGTCAATTATACAGAATTCAAAGAAATGCTCTTTTGATCAGCACCAGCTTGGGCTGTGGAGTCATTATCACACTATAGGAACTGCCAGAGCCCTCGCAGGAGCATCGTGATGACAACCTTTCTTGTCCTCTTTTTAATGTGAAAACACTTACAAGCAGCCTTTTGTCCAAGTTGGCTTTTCTCAGGGAGGAGGTAACAGAGTTGGCATCTTTTTCTGCCATCCAGGCTTTGAAAAGCTTGACAGCAAATGAGGCTGCAATGCCTGTTTAAAAAAAGAAGAAACCATCATTCCTTGTAGAAGCAACACCATTTGGCAATGTTCTTTACTGGGTTTCCTAAAACGAATAAATAATTAAAGTCTTGATTTAATGCAAAGGGAAAATGGACAATCTCATAGGAGGCAGTTTTTCACTTTTCATTACTACGCACAGGAGAAAGGAGAGAAAAAGGAAAATATTTTTCAAAGTATACTCCCTGACTCCACACCGGTAGAATTTAATTATTTACGTGTTTATTTCTATTTGGTCAAAAACTTATTTGAAGCCCAGTGTCTTCAGTACTCTCTGTTGCTGTGACTGAGGTTTGGCTTTCTAAGCAGCACCATGGCGGGTGGCAGGACTAAATGCCTACCAGAAGGCAGCAAACAAGTGGCCAAGAAAGCAGGTAATCTGCTCTCTAAGAAAGGTTAGTATAAAGGGAAAATGCTCACTATTTTCAATACAAAAAATACTGGAAAACACTTGGCACAGAAGTCAAGGAACCAAATGGCAACTGATGGCCTCCAAGGCCCCATGTGTGAAATGAACTTGCTGACGTGTCCATGGAATGCATCTCAGCCATGGCAACAGCATTCCATGCTTAAAAAAAAAAATAACCAAAAAGGAAGACCATGATTGCAGCTCGCCTTGATGTCAAGATTACCCATGGTTATTTGTTTTTCTGCTCAGTGCTGTTTTTACTAAAAAGTCCTAACCACAACCTTTGGGTATGGAAGACTTCTTATGGTTAGCACCAGCAGGCCATCAGATCCAGAAGGTGATGGAAATCATGACACAAGAGGTGCAGACAAGCTGCATGAAAGAAATGGTCGGCTGGACACCAGACAGCGCTGGTGGGTCCAAAAGTCCTACTTGTGAGAACAAGCAAACAAACCAAATAGCACAATAAAACCATGAGACACGGAACTGCAGTGCCAACAGGTGGCAACTAGTTTGCCAAGAAGAGATAACAGCGGCAGGTTAATGGGGCAGACCGTCTAGCTATGGGTGCACATGCATCGTTCACATTAGGTTTCTCTTTTAGAAAAAACCAGCACTTTAACATATTTATGAGTTAAGCTATAAACCAGGCTGCTTCAAAATACATACTTTTTTGAACATTTCCCCCTTGGTACTGGGGAAGGAACCTCAAGCCTTCTAAACACTGAACTACATCTGCAGGCTTTTTAAAAAATTCCTCAGTGAGTCACTAAGTCACCTAGGTGGGACTCGGACTTGTCATCTTCCTCTCCCACTCTCCAAAAGTGCAGAGATCTCAGGCATATGCAAGGTACTCAGCCACTTTTGTAAATTTCTTTTAAAGAAGTACTTATGCTAAGTGGAAAGCACTGAAACACATATACATATTTAATCATGAGTTATTTCAAAATATAAATCAGGTAACTGATAGCTCTTCTGTCAGCACTTCAAATTTCTAAATTTAGGTTTCATTTATTGAAAAGTTATGGAGTACTTGAAACATTTAATTGATTTTCCTTAATTAAACTTTCGCCTATTAGTGGTTGGTTAAGTAGCCTTTATTTTCTGTATAAGAAAGCTCCTATTTTGTTCAGGCTATATGAGTTCTGATAGGTCCAAGTCCTGGCAACACTTTTTTATGCCTGAATTAGTACAAAGACCTCAGGCTAATCTCATTTGCCCACACCATCCTGTTGGCAATTGTTACTGGGCTAGCCCTGGTCAAGTGGCCTATGCCAGCTAACCATGTCTTTATATGCCAATTTCATGGACTTCTTCCAGATATCTGCAGATTAAAATATTCAATTTATCGATTATTTACATAGACAAAAACTCTGCCTGATTTTTTAAACACAGCTCTTGGTGAAAAGTTTGGGAAATTTCTTGGTATTCATTCTTCTAGCAAATGGAATGACCCTACCCTGTTGACCACTTGCTGGATAGGAGGTAGGAGGAAGTTAATTTCCTTTTTCTTTAACTAATTTTATTGGTACAATTTAGATATAGATAATGATAACATCCATCATTGGGAAGATAATTTCTTAAATCATTCTGAAACAGAAAACAAGAATTTAGACCTCTACTTTCTAAGATGGTATAGTACAAGGAAAAAGCAGTATGTCAGAGGGACTCCCTGTCATTTCCACAGCAAAGGCATCTCTACTATCAATATTTAACTTTAAATTCAAACATACAGAAAGTTGAACAAGTTGAGCAGTATATATTAGATGTATAATATATGACTCTACAACTATTAATATTTTGCTACATTTACTTTATTGCACATCCGTCCATCTATCCACATAATTTAATTTGGGGTATATTTCAAAGGCTGTAGAAATTACTAACTTTTTTTTTTTTTTTTTTAGGTTTTTGGAGACAGGGTCTCGCTTTGTGGTTCAGGCTGGCCCTGAGCTCAGCCTCAAACTCACATCACAATCCTCCTGCCTCTGCCTCCCGAGTGCTGGGATTACAGGCGTGAGCCACCACGCCCGGCACTGTGGATGTGGTACTGGTTGCTGCTGGGTGTGGGTCTCCACACCCA
>PVIR01000630.1:94335-123776 GCA_004026965.1 Petromus typicus | reverse complement strand
AGGGTCCCTGCGCTTGCGAGACAGGCGCCGGAACCACTGAGCTAACTCCCCGGCCCCGAAATTACTAACTTTTTAATGCAACTAGAAGAGTTGTAATGGCTAGGATAATTTAATGTCAGTAATGTTTAATGTTTAAATTTGACCATCTGTTGGTGTGTGAAATAATGATAAGACAGACAGGTGAAGTACCACGAGTTTTCCCCCTAAGAAAAACACATTCAAATATTAACAATAGACAAACATTAATTAAACTATGAATTGTCATAAAGATGAGCCATTATAGTTAGTGTGCTACATCAATCCCAGCAATCTGGGAGGCTGAGGCAGGAAAATCAAAGCAAGACTACGTCTCAAATAAAAAACAGTTTAAAAAGCTGGGGATGTTGCTTTGGAAGAAAGCCTTGCATTCATTCTCCAGTGGTGGGTGGGAGTGGGTGGGTCTCTTATAAAGAATCTCTGAATAATACAATTTGACTCTTAATTTACTAGGTTTTTTTCCTAGGCTACAAGAAAACTAACCCTTTCACTATCGGCATGAAAGAGTTGGGACTTTATGTGTGTAGGAGGAACTTTAAATTCTTGGAATTAGCAAATGTTCTCACAAAAGTTACATCAATTTATTTTAAGGAAAAATAACTGTTTTGTGTTGCACTATGATTTGAATATCATCATCCTCCTACAAGAAAACAGCCCATTTTTTGTTTTATTCCATGAGCAAATCACTGTAATGCATGCCTGTCTGATTCTCATAAAAGCCTCTTTCTGTACCAAACATCGACTTTTTTCTAAAAATATTCATTGTCATTAAGACAATAGAGATCTCAAGTGTGATCCGAATGAGCACCTGAGAACATTCCCCAGATCCTGAGAGGCAACTCTTCAGGACAGTGGCTGTGTGGGTGGGGTATTTTTTTTTTTTTTTTTTTAAGTCTGATGGTACTTTTGATTGTTACATTAAAAAAAAAAAAATTTAAAGGGCCAGAGATTTAGCTCAGTGGTTCTGGTGTCTGACTTGCAAATATAAGGTCCCAAGTTTGATCCATGGTAACCACATACCACAGTGCCGGACATGGTGGGTCACACCTGTAATTCCAGCACTCGGGAGGCAGAGGCAGGAGGATTGCTTTGAGTTTAAAGCTGAGCTCAGGACCAGCCTGAACTACAAAGTGAGACCCTATCTCAAACAAAAAATAAAAAAATAAAAATTCTGTCAGTCTATGCCTGCAATTCATGCCATTTACAGAGTAGTCACACGTTTGACTGCTACATTAAATGGAGCAGGTGCTGCAGGGATTTCTGCACAGAAAGACTGGACAGTGAACAAAGCACAAAGCGCAATGGCTCAGGGAATTACTCCCTCTGCAAAGTGCAGGGTGGCACCTCAGCTAATAGTGTGGACCTGAGTAGATTTATTATGCTCCTCCTAGGCACTGAGATTTTGTTTCTTTGCTTGTTTTTGGTGGTTTTGGGAACAGAATCCCAGTCCTGCTATGCAGGGTGAGCACTGTACTTCTAAGCTAAATTCCAGCCTTTTTGTTTTATTTTTAGACAGAGTATTGCTCAATTGTCTAAGCTGGCCTGGAACTTACAATCCTCCTGGCCTGGCCTCCCAAGCAGCTGGGATTCCAGGTACAGGGTACCAACCTAGAGACACTGAGACATTAAGTTTGAGGATCATAAACAATCTTTTCTCTGATATGAGACTCTGAAGATGTAAATGAATTCTAGAATGTATGATAGATATTATGAAATAAAAAATATTCAAAGAGCAAGAGGGGGTAGGGGTAAGTGATGAGGGGAAAGAAAAAAATATGAAAGTAAAAAAAGGAAACAAAGCTTATGTAAACAGGAGTGGGGGGGTTGTAGGGTGGGTAGGGGAATGGGAAAAAAAATGAGAAGTCGTGTCATATAATGGTACACATTCTCAATGTTGAGTGTGATCATGATGTATATATATAATATACCAATAAAGAATTCAACTTAAAAAAAAGATTTCAGTCTCGTCTATGTGTAGTTGCACTTATTTTTTCTTCTAATTTCTTACCAAGAATATGCATGTTTTTTATTATTTAAATTCTTAAAGTTTCTGCCCCTGCCCCCAGAAGACAAGCAGTAGAAACTGCTAACAGGACTTAGTGGTATTTTTGTACATTCGGCCTTCCTTTTCTTCTGCACGTGAGGGGTGAGACATGGAGTGTAGTTACCTTCTTTGACTAAGCTGTCAGTGAAGAGACTGGTGAGGATAGTGGCAGGAAGGGTGCCGTTACCCAGCAGGATCCCAGACAGCATCGCCAACTTTGTCTGCTCTGTTTCGGAAAAGGCTTTAAGGAAGAGGAGAAGCTGCGGGTCAAACAAAAGAAATCATGTCCGTAAAACATAGAATTCTCATGGCAAGAAAACAAAACTATGCCCAAGACACTACCATCATCAACAACGACACAAAACAGCAGAGAATCTATACTGTTTCTGACATCTGATACTCATTTTTCTGAGTTTCCAGGATATAACAACATTCAAAATAAAAATGCTGAAAGCAGAAAAGGTTTTCTAAGTTCTTGACTCTTTTAAATATTTACATCCAAAATACGCTATTTCTTGATTACAGTTTTACCACCCGCCTTAGTGATAAGGGCAATGTGGTCAGGAAGCTCCCCACAGGTTGCACAAAGTCTTAGATGCAGGACAGAAACAGTGATTCCGGTCTAAGAGTAAGTGGGGGGAGGAGGTGGGCGGGTGTTGTGGTCCCAAGTCTTCTGGGTCCAGTGGTCTCATCCTTTTGCCCAGAAATAAGGGGACTGAAAAGGGGCAACTCTAGATATTTGAATGGGAGCCAAACACAAATGGGGCTCCTCTCCATTTGGAATTTTAAGAGTGAGAGGCTTGTGGGCCACCACCATTTCCCTAGCTCTGCTCTGCTCTGAGCTTACTGCGCTGGCACGTCCCTGTTCTATCACTTCTTAGCCATGCTACCGAGTTCTCTTGGGACTAACATTGCTCAACAGAGGGACCTGCTAGTCTTCCCATCATTTGGCACTACTGAAAAATCATCAGCATCAGTACAGACTTAAGTGCTTACACGTCAGTTCATGATCATCTGGTAACTGTGTGAGGTAGGCAGGGCAATCGTAATTTACTGTCCTCCAGCCACTGAAGAATTACGTTTCAGGAAGGTGATGTGACTATCCTGAGGCTTATATTATGAATAAGTGGCAGAACTAGGATGAACACTATCCCAGCTGACTTCCATCTCTACTTATTAAATTTTTAACAAATTAAAAATTCCCTAACAGCTAGGGAGCAAAGCAATGAGTATCACAGATCAAAGCTCCATGGAGCGACAAGGAGGAGACTAAAAGAATATTCATTCATTTAAAAATCTACTTAGTCATGTCTAATAATTTTAAATGATCACTTTGTTCAGTGGATTGATATTATAATCATGTTTTCAACAGAGATGGCTCTGAGATATAGAAACACTATGCAAAAGAAATTCTTCTCAATAGCTTATTTGATAAGTGGAAAAATTGCTAGTGATGTTTGCCACGTTTACACGAGCTATAAAGTAAAAATGAAATGGTAATAACAGGCAAAATGTTTATCTGAACTTTTACATCGTTTTCCTATTCTGATTATTTATTCAAGCACTTGTTCTTCTCTGAGAAGTGGGCTGGGTAGTGGTCAATTTCCCCCCATTTAAAATCTTTCTGTATAAAAACTAGTATATGTTGAGTGAGATCATACAATGTAGTATAATATAAACATGTGAAAAATACTCTGTAATCAAACTCCCTTTGAATTAATATTAACAGTTTGATATACATTCTTCCAGAATTTTAAGTGCACAAATATATCTACATATACATATAGTTTTTATGGTATAATATGCTGACAGAAGTAAAAACTTGTTGAGGACTTCCAGGAAGAAGAAGTAAAACTTTTAACCAATCAGACACACTTCTGAGCACACTCTCTGCACACGAATACCTGTGACAGTGCTATGACACAGTCTGAATGTCCGCAAAGGATTCTCATGTTGAAATTTAATTCCCACTGTAAGGTATTAAGAGGGCAGAAAATGAATAACTGTAATAGGCATAAATATGCCCTTCTGGAAGTGATCAGGATGAGATACTCATGACGAAGTTTAGTTTGCTTGGTAGGAGGAAGGGAAGAGGCCAGGTGCTACATGCATATGTACATATGTACAACTCCCTGGCTTCTGCCATGAGATGCTCTACTTAACCCTGGACTCTGCCAGCAAGAAGAACATCACTCAATCATGAGCAGAAATAAACTTATTTTCTTCCTAACTCACTCCACCTATATTCATGGCAATAGAAAATGGACTTAATAGCTCTGATCTCTAATTAAAGAGAATAAAACAGAAATAGGGCCAAATTTCTACTGAGGTGTTGCTCTGCATTTTGACTTTTCACTTGATTTTTTTTTTTTTTTTTTGAGATAGGGTCTTACTCTGTAGTGTAGTCAGCCTCGAACTGGCAGCAATTCTCTTGTCTTCCTGCTGGGATTCCAGGAGCATGCCATCATGCCCTTCACTTATTAATGTATCATGGGCATTTCTCCTCATTCTTACAAGATTGCATAATGTTTGTTCCGATATATGGACAGGCTATAACCAGTGTCTCATCAAGAACATTTAGGTTATTTCTCAACAATGCGATAAACATCTTGATACATACAGGTTTACATTATACCTACTGTTCTTGAATATCTGGAATCTCTAGTTTTCATTTTAAGCTCTGTGATATTTAAGATCCTAATCTGGAAAACTATTCCTATTAAACAGAGCACGTCTCACAGTGAGTAGTCATGAAAAACAGCTCAGGATAATCACACATTTCTTCCCTCAGCATGCAGCTAATACTCTGATTATCATCCTGTTTGTGCCCTTCCATTCCATCGCTTTAAACAGGCCGGCATTCCGGGCCAATCTGTTACCTTTTTCATTTCATCTTCAAATGCCTTTTCCAAATACTTGTATCGCCTGATGAGTTTATTGAAGACCTAAGCACAAAACAGAAAATATAAACATTTTAAAAATCCACAAATAAGTCAAATGTCATCTAAAATGCCCCATAGGTCTGTAATAATGAACATATTCTTATAGAGATATAAAGCTGTAGGCATTTTACAGGTGATCTTGGGACCTAGGCAAAAGATAAAATCAAAACCGCCTAAAGTATAAAACAGATTCATTTAGAAAACAGTGGGTAGAGAAACCAAAGATACTGTTGATAAAAATTTTTAACGTGTGAGGCACAGATTGAAAATAATAACTAAAATGAAAGAGTCATAATCACATAGCTGAAGACACACTGGGAAGATAACAGTTTCAGGCAGGTTACAGTCTAAGGGAGAAACATGTTTTTCACAGATGAGCAAAAATCATATGAGACTAGAAAGGATTAACAGTCTCATCCCCAGGATTTGCTGCTGTGTGTGTTAAACTCTAGACTGTATGAAAGTGCAATGTTTTTATTTAAATAGGCATTTTGTAACTATTATTTTTAAGGCCTGTGCAAACACTGTCTGAATAGAGTTCCTTTCTCCTATATCCAAATGAATTAGTCTATAATTTTTGGTGAATTTCCTAATGTAATTAAGATGGAGCTCAGAAGTCAAAATTTTACTATTCCTTTGTGGGACAAGAATTATGGAGCAGGCAGGAAACTGATATTCAGTAAGAAAAAAATTGTATTAAAATCCTACACATTTGATTTCCAACTGATACCAGTACTCATATGTTTCCTAATGTGATCATTAATAGGAAAAATAATTCTCTTTATTCAAGAAGGATTATCTAAACACACTCAGGTAAATATCTAAGTAAGAAAACAAAAATCATCTTATCACAAAAGCACCAGCGGGTCAACAGCTTACATGATTCACTTCCCCTCAAATATCCTTCCCATTTACATAATATGTCTCTGCTCAATGGCCTCATTCAACAGGTTTTTCTGTCAATCTAAGTATTCAGTGATTCTTTAAACTCAAGCAAGGTATCAAACTGTTTTCTCTTTCAAATGTCCATAACCCAAATGAAAAATAAAATCATTTCTAAAAATAAACCATTCAATTGAGATATAATGAAGAGGCAAATCACCATCTTTTAGTTTATAGAAATAGCGGCACTGATTTTTCTTCTTCCAGGTCTTTTCTTTCCTTCCAAATGAATTCAAATACTGAATAATATACCCTGTATTAGTTAGACCCTGAAAAAATTCTACGGGGAAAGTAAGAGGTGCTCCTATTTGGCAAACCTGGAAACAGCTACTAAGTATTCAGATTCACTGGCTGATTTCAGAAACTGTGATAGCCCGTGAACTATCCCCATCTAATACATGAAAAGATGACTGCGACATTTAAAAACATCAGCTTCTGAACGGGGGATGCTTATTTCAATAGCTCCCCAGTGTTTATAGTCATTACACAGAGAAACAAAGCTCTTTCGAGGACAGACTGGAATCTGGCCCACTCTATTTGTCTACTCAATCTTATGTACCACTGACAAGTATCTCTCTCGGCTCGGTGGCACGTACACTACAAAGCCCAACACTCGGGAGGCTGGGGCAAGAGGATTGCTAGAAATTTAAGGCTAGCCTGAACTACATAGTGCGATCTTGTCCGAGAAGAAAAATTCCTTAGTTTTGGTGTTACATGTTTCTTAAACATAAAAAGTGATAAGAAATTTTAGCTAAAAGAGCATGTGATTAAAAATGTCTAAAGTTTAAGTTGTTAATGGCAGCCATATATCCTTCATTGCTTGTCTTCATACACCTTGCACATTTTAATAATGAAAAAGAAAGACACAGTCCCTACATCTAAAATTTACCACTTAGCTGTAGTTCATTCCTGTGGACTTTTCTATCTCATACACTGAAATGAGGAAAACAAGATTTATGACCATAGGGCTTGCTCATTTAACAGCGCAGCTGACAGAAACTGATGTTTGAGCATAGGAACACGCCAAGTGTTCAAGTCCAGCTGGCTAGAATGCACATGTGCTCTGTTTTAAAAGGTAATGTCTAAGAGACTATTCCATTTTACATTCTGACCACTTCTAGTCCTTCATTAGGGTTAATGACTACCTCATTTTTTTACCATATGCATATAGAATGATCTGATTTTTTAAAGAATTTCTTTAGTACTAAGGGGCTCAAACATGTTTCCATATACCGGGGGGGGGGGGGGGGGAGGGAGGGAGGGAAGTGTTTCTTTTAAAATGCCTTTATGTATCTGTTCCTAACAGATTGTCTTTTCAACTTACTGACTTGCAGTTTTTATTTAATCTAGATATGAACCTTTTATAGATCTCACATAATACAAACATCTTCTTGCTCCTTTCTTTTTCCTAGCTACATGGTAAACTTCATGAAAACTGCCAACTTCACTCAGTCTTCTATTGTTTTTTTGTTGTTGTTTTCTTCCTTTGGCACTTCAGCCCATGCTACAGTGACTAGCACTGTGTCTCACATGGTAAGCACAGCTCCAGGACGATGTCTTACAACTGCAATTGCTAAGGGAATGTGCAATGCTGTTTTGAAAGACACAAGTCTCTCTAATGAGAGAACCAGTTTACCCTCCCACTGGACACTGTCACATGGACCTGGTGTCCTATATCTGACAGTGAGTGGTTACAAACAGCTTCTTGCAGATTTTAAGCTCTCTATAATTCCAAGTCTCTTCACATATTTGAGTCATCTAACACATCTATAATATAAGTGGGCTACAGTTCTGTTTTCCTGAATCCTGTTCAAATGCTTCTCTGCTAACACAACAGAAACCTCTCAATGTCAGGCTCTACCTGAGCATAGTTTCGGATGGTTTCATGATCTTCATTTGCTGAAAACACACAGTGGTTGGTCATCTTGGTCTTGTCACCGTCATCTATGCGTGTTCCTCCAGGGGCTGAAGAGAAAAAAATTATGTTTAGTTCAATACTCAAATCTGAAACTCAATTACAGAACGCAACAATTTGTGCATCAAGGAAAACAAACGTTGTGAAACTGAATCTCAAAATTCCTAAGAATGTTCCTCTGTAAAAATATACATGTTGCTATGTTCTGAGGTTTCCTAAGTGATACAAACTGGCTGTCCTCTTTCATACGACAACCACAGCCCTAACATTGTTCCATACTCTAACATTCTCTTGCTCCTATCGTGAGGCTAGTGATTTCCAAAGTATATCTTTAACCATGGGAGCTAAACAGCACCTTTATTCAACAACTTCGATTCAATCAGTTCCAGCACAATTCCTGACCTTACTCATGTTACCCCAAAGTTTTCTGAGCTTGATGATCATGTGTCAGATTCTGCTTCACTCGACTGAAACTGGCGAGATCTGACACTAATAGATCTCTCTGGTTTCTACTCGGGCAGGTTCTAAAACTGTTCCTTCTTCACTAAGCCTATTAAACAGCACGTACTCTGCCACTCTGCCATTTGTATTGGATCACCCAACAGCTGACTTGGCAAAGGGAACATTTTATTGTCCCTTATCTTTCTTCCTCATAGACTAATCGACTAGAACAAAGGATGCCTTTTTCTCTACAATTCAATTTTCCATATTCAAGGGCTTCGCTTCTAGGTTTCAATGCTGGCCTTTATAAGCACTGACTGATAGAAGGGCAGAAGCAGAAAATGACGTGTTTTTGTTTTCTGATTCTATTCCATCATAATTAGTCCCCTTTAACAAACATAGCACCTGGAACAAAACTTTAAAATGATAATGTTCTAAAAACTCTGGGCTAATTACTCCTACTTGGTAAAAACTGTAAGTTTTAAATTTTTCATTCTTTTACACAACAACAACAAAAAGCTATGTATGTATTAATGGGTGTCCTAACCTCCACTTAAAATTATTTTTTTCCTGATATTGGAAAAAGGATTAATTCCATTTCTAAACGGCAACTTTCTTAAGAATGAAGTAAAAGATAAAATATTTCTTATAGTTGTTATACCACGGGAAAAACTGAAAGATCAACACATTGTTGATTCAAGAACAATTAAGAGAAGATAAACATTTCTGTTGGTGTAAAACACATTCCTACGTATTTATATTAAACTATACCTGGGTGGCTGCATCAGTTACTTCATCATCTGGACTGAGCAGGCATCTTGGGTTGTACAGCTTGTGCTATATTAAGTAAAATGTACCAATCAGACTGCTCTACTCTCCTCTCAGAAGGACAGACGAGGAAAGAAAAAAACCTTGACTATAGAAATTAACCCACTGATCATGGCAATAAAGCCCTAAGGTACTCTGTGATGTACAGATAGCTGACCACACACCAGGAGTGAATGAGTCCAGCGGCATCTGCAGAAATTAGAGGCGGGCTAGGAGGTCTGGTGAGAAGGAAGAAAATACAATAGCTCAAGATGAGAGAAGGGTTACTGGTGCTGGCTGGGGTTATGGTCCTGAAGACGGTGCATGTGGCTTTTTTTCTCTTTTTTTTAAGGTTTTTTGAGACAGGGTCTCCCTTTGTGGTTCAGGCTGGCCCTGAGCTCAGCCTCAAAATCACATCACAGCAATCCTCCTGCCTCTGCCTCCCCAGTGCTGGGATTACAGGCGTGAGCCACCATACCTGGCACTGTGGTATGTGGTACTGACTGCTGCTGGGGTGAGTCTCCACACCCAGAATTGTTATGTGGTTACCTGGGATCGAACCCGGGTCCTTGTGCTTGCAAGACAGGCGCCGGAATCACTGAGCTATATCCCCGGCCCCACAGTGCATGTGTGGCTTTTAAACTTGACATGGAATTATGTTCAGTAGCAGTGAGCAGCCAACAGCAACAGTAACAGTGACAGAAGAAATTCAGTATGGAATGAAAATCAGTGAACTGGGGCCATGTACAAAAAAAAAAAAAAAAAGGAATGATGGTTATGGCAAGGAGGGCTGTGGCTCTGCGAAGCCTGTTCACTGCAGGGACTACGCTGCGACACAGCAGAGGCCATACCCACCAGGGGTGACGGCACATGGACTGGGGAGGGAAAACTATCTTGGGGAGGCTATAAAACGGAAATTATACTTCAATAAGAGCTTGAAGAGCTTCTCATCTCGGAGTGAAAAGCTGGGTAAAGCATGTTTCTCAAGGAAAGGCAGAGATCTGGGGTGGGACAACTTCGCGCTGTGCTAACTGAGCTTTGTGTGGAGGAGCAGAAGGCGCACCTAGGCCCCCCACAGCTCTGGAACAATGAACAGGCTTCCGTACACTGGCATAGGCCCTCAACAATCCAAACTGCAGGCTTGGGAATATCGGCCCCTCCTAGTGATTTATAGCTACCACAGAAACTAATTATTAACAACTAAGATCTAAGAGTACCCATGACAGGAAAAATGACAGCTACTGAACATTTGGATCAGCTGTTTGATTCACTTCAACAGGCTTCTGAAACCTTCTTCCCGAGCACTTCTGCTCTGTAGTACTCGGCCTTTATTCTGCTTTCATCAGCCTGTAATAATTAGCAGTCTTCTCTCTTCAATCCTTCTATGTACAGCATTCATAATTTAAAGGAGATATAAAAACTGCTTAATCTGTATTTCTTAGATACTTTGCCACTGAGTGAAACAGCATTGATAATTCCTTAAAAATATGGATGAGGATCAAAAGAAAAGCTGTGTCATGTGTCATTTAGACTCATTCAGCACACTGAAGGACGTACATGACATCCACGGTCACAGCATTCTACAGAACTACCATTCTGATGGCCCCTTGGTAAACACAGAGGATTAGGAGCATATGGGACAGCTGGTTTTTAGTTAGAGACAAGTGACAAACTGTGTTGAAATGTTACAGAAACCCTTCAATTCTCTGTTTTTATGAACCAGGAGACATTTTAAACCTAACTAGCACCATTCAAATTATAATTGAGGTAAAAGCTGAAGACTCTCATTTGCATTTTCAAATCAACTGTAATAAATGAAGTTCATAAAGATTTTATCTTATAAGGAAATATAAGAAAAGAGGCGAAATATATAAGGTGATGCTATAATGCATGGCTTACCCAGCATGCTGCCAGCCACCAGGATGTCAAAGAGTGTGTCTGCATATCGACGATAATCTAATCTTGAGCCTGTAGAGTCCAGAAATTTGGCTACAGCTTCAAGGTCGTCACCAGCTTCATTAAGTCCCTGGACAAGCGTATCCCTGAAGACTGTGGGTTCGAATTTCTCTTTTTCATCTAAAATTTTTAAATCATAAGATTATTCCTTTATGTACATATCACATTCCCCAAAGAAGACTGACCATATGTTCCCTTCATTCACTGTTGTTTGATTATTCAGAAAGAAGGACAATTTGGATTTTTCTATCAGATTTCCATGCTCCAAACATCTTGTTTAAACACTCACCCAAGGAATAATACATTCTTGTTCAGAGAGGCCACAGAAATATTTTGACTCTTTAGCTCATACAGAATAAAATTGATGGCTATTCACTTTATGTCATTTGTAGGTTAGGTCAATGCGAATTACTAACTCTGTCAGACAAAAGACAGTGTAATAAGAAACTTAAAATATTGTTTCATCCAAGATTAAGAAAGAAAACTATCCAGAAAACCACCAAAAATTTAAGAAAACATAAACATAAACACGGATTGACAAGAAGGAAGAAGGGCTGCCTCTCTTATAAGATAAATAATACTGGAGAGTACTGGACTACTTAGCAGGAAACATTATGAACTCTATATGTATGTTTATAGTCCTGGAGCCGATCTCAGCTCAGTGGCTTCCTGGCCTCCTGACATTCTTACACAGCACTGAGGATTCCCATGGGTGTTTTGTTCATGGAGATTATATCCATGGATATTTATTTTACTAGACTTTCTACCAGGAAATTTTAGAGTATTTTTTAATTTTCAAAACCCCTGGATTAATTAGTAGTGAGATGGATTCTTATATTCACTGCATTCAACCCAATGCAATAACACACATTTTACAGTCTGCAAGACTCCTCGGGAAACTAGTGGGAGAATATACAAGAGGTAAATAACATATTAGGATTATTTTAAAAAATAGTTCTGGTTTTGGGGACCTTTTCGAAGGATCTCAGAGGACTTAAGGGACTATACCTCTTACAGGCCTTCTGTCCTCAAGAACACTGATAAAACAAGCAGAGAACAATCACAAAGGTATAAGGACAAATAAAATAAGGCAAAATAACGGACAACAACAAAAATAAGTCACATACAATATCAAGAAACAATTCATGCAATACGAGATACCAGAAGAAACTTCATCAAAGTTCTGAAGCAAACAATTTCTAACCCAGAATTTTAGTGTTTGGACAAACCATTAATCAAAAGTGTGAGCAAACTTCCCATGTAATGAAATATTCAAAGCTTCAAAAATGGAGAAGTCAAGAGATCCCAGAAAAAGAAAAGGAACCATGTAAAGACAGCACACAGCACTCCTGTCAGGAAGGGTGAAAGGGTATTTCGAGCATTCCAAGTTGACAGTTCTAAAGCTAGCTTAGACAGTAACCTGACCAGGAGTGAATTCTTAGTACATAATATAATGTGACAGGAGGCAAGAATTTCTTCAATAAACTAACACTGCTACAATCCCTGAAGTGCTTTGTACAGAGAGATTTTCACAACAAAGGGAAAGGCTGACTAGTTTCAAGGCACAGTAAACTAAGACAAAAGATAAATTATCAAATTTAATATACAGGTAATGAAATAATTTCAGAAAAAATAATCAAGTATCAGTTCAGCTATGTCTAGCATGTACAAAGTCATTAATAAAGTAATCTCTAAACAATGGTCTAGCTGCAATTAGTATGGAATGAAAGACAGAACGGCAGCACGAAAGGTATACAAAAGGGTGTGGGCAGTAAGAGAGCTGACGCCTCAATTTCTCCCATAGGAAGTGAGTTAAAACCTCCCAGAAGAGCCAAGAATAGAAGAATCCTCTTTGGTAGCATGAATATAAATGTCAAAGGCAGCAGTTAGAAGAGTTGAAAGGGTTCCTCTGGGAGTAGACGTGCTGTTGTTATAACATGTCTTACAGAGCTGTTTGACTCTTTAAACCATGTGCTTGCATAATTTTGATAAAATTAAAACAACATTTAAAAACCAAACTGTCTGGTTTGTACAGGCTGACTGCTTGGAGTTGTCTAAGAGAAGGGATGGGTTATAAAAGTGGTTAACGCTGCTTACATCAGCCCCCGATCCAGAGAAGAATGACATTCCCAGTACCAGTTGGAGTCACAGGGCGCGAGACGCCATAAAGACACATAAATTAACTGGAACACTATTTGTCATACACAAGAGATAGAAGGGCCTTTTGATGCCATAAGGGAAACATTATGCAGCCATGGACATACTAATGTTGACAACGGAAAAAAGATAATTAGGGTCTTGTTGTAGAGGGGGCAGGGAACTAGATAAGAATTCCAGAGTGATATATGTCCTGTGGGTCTGGAGGACGGGGGACCGTATCTTTAGCAAGAGGAGCCCACTGGCAAGCAGAGCTAACTTCACCCTTATTCAGGATCTGGGCAAAGGCTCATTCTTCCTCGTAGGAGAAAGATTTATTTTTCCTTTGTTATGAGAATACAGGAAGGGAAAAGACCACAGGCTGGTTACTAAATCTTGAGACCAACTTCCATAGTCAACTGAGCTCATCACATCAACATACCATGAGTTCAGATGTCACTGTGAATTGTAGATCAGATACTACTGATTTGAAAATTATAAATTAAGGTACTGGGAATATCAGTAGGGTAAACAGGAAAAAAAATACAGGCTATACTGAGAATCTCTATCAAAGACTTTGTTTTGAATTTAGGTGATAAATTTAAAAACTTGTGTTTCTATAAAGGCCTTCATCCTTCCATTATAATCTCCCAAAAGAATTGCCAGGAGTTTTTGAAAAGTTAAAGAAAACATATCACGGGCATGGGTACTTCAACAGTGAGTAAGAAAGTATTAGGTCGAAATGCTCCTTTATACTTTACAAGACTTGGCTACTATCTTAGAAGATACGATGGCAGGACCAGGGATTTAGCTCAGTGGTTCCAGCATCTGCCTCACAAGCACAAGTTCCTGGGTTAGATACTGGGTAATCAACCATATACCACAATGCTGGGCACTGTGACACATGCTCATCAGCAATCAGTACCACACACCACAATGCTGCACATGGTGGCTCACACCTGTAACTCAGAGGGAAACTGCTACACAAGAAAATGGCAAAAACACTAAAGGAAGTCTGGGAATCAAGATATTTTAGCCAAAGATTCCTTTCCATCCAGAGCAGCAGTATATCATGTAGTCTGTATTTCATCTGAGAATGGACTAGCAGGAATACTTAGAAATTTCTTCAGCAAACCTCCCTTGAAGTAGAAAGCATATAATTAGGGTTTGAAATTTATACTGTTAGTGAATCACAAACCTGACACTGAAGAGTTAGTCATAATAGCCCATGTAGAGAAACAGGCCTATTTTTTTTTTTTTGAGACAGTCTTGCTTTGTAGTTCAGGCTGGCCCTGAGCTCTGTCTCAAACTCACATCACAGCAATCCTCCTGTCTCTGCCTCTACCTCCCGAGTGCTGAGATTACCGGCATGAGCCTCCACCCCCGGCACTGTGGTTTGTGGTACTGATTGCTGCTGGGCGTGAGTCTCCACATCCACTATGGTATATGGTTACTAGGGATCAGATCCGGGCCCTTGTGATTGCAAGCCAGGCGCTGGAACCACTGAGCTAAATCCCCGGCTCAGAAACAGGCCTATTCTTGACACTTAAATATGCCAGTAAGTTATCTGAATATACTGCTTACTACACAGACTAGAGTAACTGGTAAGTATAGCATTTGTCCAATCTGTTAATGAACAGATGAATAACATATCATCTATCTCTTTCTGAAGGTTATTAAACTATAGTAATAAGTATCATGTATTTTCTAATTATACATACTACTTGCACCTGCGTCTCAGGGTTTAAAGGGTTGATTCAGTTACTAACACCACTTTTGGGAAACGTTTTTCCTCCTGTTTGCTTTGAGGTGCCAGGAAAGAGCTCTAGCACTGACTCAGGATGCCCAAGGACTCAGTCAAACCCGATCAGAACTAGAAAAACCTTCTGGCCCCACTAAGGTCCGTTTACTTGTGGAATCTCGTCGGCTCTTGCGTAACACAATCTCCGGCATCTTGGCTCTTGAGCTCAGTGAATCAGCGTCACACTCATCAGACTGCCTCAGCTAGAGCTGCAGGGCTGAGATTAGCACGTTCCCTCCACAGCCACCTCCCAGTCGGGCGGATATTAACTAGTGTTGCAATTCCAGGACCTGTAGTTGCTCCCCTGGAACAAAGTTATAGCTCAATCCTGGTTGCTCCTTTCAGAATCATCTATGGGATTTTTTTTCTTTAAAAATACTTAAACAGTGAGATAATGAATACACGATAGTGGCTTCTGCTGATATCTGCTTCCAGATTTCAAGGGAGAAGCGCAATTTGTACAACGGAGGCAAAGACTATACATAAACAGAAGGAGGTGGCTCAGACTGCCTTGAACTTACAGCTTACGTAATGAAGTTGAGTCCTACTGCTGTTGAGTGACTCCTGAAAGATTTTTGGATCCATAAATTCGACTGCAGGGAGACTTCTGGTCTTTCTAGCTGACTGGATTTGCTACCTAAGCACATGTGGCCCTGTGAGGACCCAGGCTGCCGCTGCTGCCTCAGCAGTGCCTGCGCACAAAATGGCTACCCGCTAAGACGCCTCAGCACTCAGACACCATTTGCGTTCACAAAGCACTCTGAGATATTTTTTTAGCTGTTCTCAAAGTCACTTAATAATTCATCTCCTGTTTCCTCTTTGAAAGAGTTTTCCTATGGAGTTTTAGTTTGTATGTTTTTATATAATGCATACCAATTAGGCAAAACTATATGCTTTTGCAAGATTATGTAATTGTATAAAACTGACCAAACATAAAATCGTATTTAAAATAGTCTTCACACAAAAGGGATGGCAAAATGAACAATATATAAAAAAGACAAGTCACTCACATAAACAAAAGTTTTAATAACCATTATCAAACAATGTCTACTGTTACTATTCTATCCATGATAAAAGATACACAAAAATTTAAATTTTAAGGGTATTTAGGGTAGAAGATTTAATTTGGTTTCTTAAATTTCTGAGAAAGTAAAAGTAAAAAACTTCCATGCTTCTCTCCCTAACTTATTTTACAGTATGAGCATCTTGGCCATCAACAAGAAAAAAGACAAGGAAGAAAACAAAACTCAAATACAAATGCTGAAGTCAGTAACTGTGAAGTTTATACCATGTTTGGATTTTATAAAGATATGTACCTGAGACAAGCTGAATGACTTGTCCAACAAATACCTAAGGAACTGGAAGTTCTACAGTTGGACTTCAGACTCTACATCTGGAACTCACAGGGACAGAATCTGTGAGGTTAAGTGGAATGAGGGATCACAGCAATTCTTACCCGCCCCTCCTCAATACTATCTTATGTATAAACAGAAGCACAGAGACCCCCGCTTACCCCTTTTCCGAGTTTTGAACCTCTGGCCTGTTAGCACTGGCTTCTGATGCTTATTCATAAAATTTCTGAAAAAGAAAATAAATATTAGGTACTTTAAAATAATTGTTTCATATAAATGTGGTATATGTTCAACTTCAAACACAAATGAAAGTACTTTTTAAGCTACTGAGCCAGCAAAAACATTGAAGTGCGGGCAAAGGACACAGAGAATACAATGGTGGACATTAACTTCGGCAGAGGCTGGACTCCACGCAGGACCTTCCAGAGAGGAGATGGGGAAAATCTGTAAATATTCCCATGGATTCAATCTGTGGCCCCACTATTCCTGTACGAGGCATTTACCCTCCTGACACTCACCTGAGGAAGCAAATGTACAACTATCTATTTCTGCAGAAGGCTTTAACTGCAGCCTTGCTGGACTCATGAACAGAATCAAAGTTAAGTAAACACCCACAGATTTATGTCTGGTCAAACAAGCTATCACTCAGCTGCGTGTGGAACATTGTACAGCCTTGTAAATGAGTGTATTAGATCTAACTGTGCTGCATGTCTTTCCCTGGTTCCAATTCCAGCTATATGTGTCCTGAATCTCTCTCCCCACTCACTGCATGTGGCTACACTGTCTTCTGCTATGCTTCCAGAACAGCATGTGGGATGTAGTTTCTGAGGCTCTGCACCCATTTCTCTTCCTGGAAGTCTTTTCCCAAGCCTTCCACAGCTTACTTCCTGCCTTCATGCAAAGGCCTCCTTTTCAGAGAAGCCTCAGGGACCATTCTGACAAACGTGGCCCCTTGTCATCTTCTTGCCTTACCTAGCTTTATTTTGCTTAGGATCCTTTGCCCTACCTGCTGTTCTACTGTTATTTGTTTCTCTGTGGTTATTTCTTTCATGGTAGTGTTATAAGGGTAGGAACCTTGTAGGTTTTATGTAATGCTGTGTCTTTCATACCTAAAAACTAGGCAAGTGGGATGAGGATGTAGTTCAGTGGCACCACGCCTGCTTGCTAAGCACAAAGTCTTGAGTTTGATCTCTGCTACCACAAAAGAAAACAAAACTTGGCAAAATGTAGGCATTTACTAAATACTCATTGGATAAGCTGAACTACTGACATGGAAGGGTGTTCAAGGCATACTGTTAGAGGGAAAACAAGAAGAGTATAAAGTGTGTAACTTCACTGGATAAATAGGGGTAGAAATAATATATACAAAGAAAATTTAAGAATATGCAAAATTTGCTCCAAAAGATGCCTTAACAATTGAGAAAAACAATCACTCTGAATTAGTCTATAGTGAGACCATGTCTCAAAAAAAAAAAAAAATTATAAAGTAGCAAACACAAAATAAGATTTAATATTTTTTTTTTTTAATGTTTTTTGAGACAGGGTCTTGCTTTGTGGTTCAGGCTGGCCCTGAGCTCAGCCTCAAACTCACATCACAATCCTCCTGCCTCTGCCTCCCAAGTGCTGGGATTACAGGCGTGAGCCACCACGCCCGGCACTGTGGTATGTGGTACTGGTTGCTGCTGGGTGTGGGTCTCCACGCCCAGTATTGTTATGTGGTTACCGGGGAATTGAACCCGGGCCCTTGCGCTTGCAAGACAGGCGCCGGAACCACTGAGCTAACTCCCCGGCCCCAAGATTTAATATTTGACCTAAAAGAATTCTTATCAATTCTATAAAGTAAAATGAACTCCCATGTTTCTTTAAGACCAATAGGTAACTATGCTACAATCAACAACTTGAAGGAACCTAGAGAAAGAGATAAAATCCAAATACTTCCATTACGTGATAGCTAAAACAACAGCAGTACCAGCACAGTCAGGATACAGAAGGCAACTGATCTATGGTCTGTACATGAGGCAACAGGTACATTCAGAAATAGTTACAAATGTTATAAACTCAATCAATGAAACCCATTTCATTAATGAATATTGGAAATAGTGCTTCCAATGCATTATTTATACTCGTTACAAAACTCATTTAGAAAGTACTCTGGTGGGGTTTTTATCAGTCACTCTGGATGGGCAACCATTTCATTGATGCAGAAGTGTTGACACTGTCCATGTGTTTTCCTCACTGTCTCCACACCTCCCAAACTGGACAAATATCATTCCAAATATATCTGTCTTTTAAGGAAGGAAAAAAAAAAGAAAAAAAAACCAGTTAAAGGAGTTTAAGGTATCATTCTGGAGGGAAACAACAGTCCTAATAGCTTAAAATATCTTTAGCAGGCAAACATGCAAGCAGTTAGTCTGTACTGACGTTTTTATTTTGTAGTTAAAAAAAAAATAATTCAAGTGTGTGAGTTCTTTAAAACTTATTTCTGGTCTGGAATACAAACTCATAAAATTTGCTATTAAACGTTATCTATGCACCTTTTTCTACTTTTTCTGATGCTGGAGAATCATCACAAATATATATCCGGAGAACTACTGTGTTTCTAACTCTTGCCTTTTCAAAACACAGAAGTTTTTCTTCATAGCTCAGCTTTATGGACTTACTCTCCACAATACACTTGCTGTGGAGAATGCAAAGATTTTAACATATACACCAGCAACATATAAAGCAAAAATAAAACACTCACCAATGGAGTGAAACACTGATTGAAGAGCCAGTGCTGGTGCTAAGTGTCTGTCTCCCAGCTGTTACTATTTGGAGCAGAGGCAGGCTTCCCTCTAAATTTAGCTCTCTGGGCTCAGTGTAATCTGCTCCAGAGAGGGTCGGCCTTTGCAAGGTCCTCCCTGAGCACGTACAAAAGCCTGGCTTAAGAGAAGCTGGGGCACTTTCAATTTAAAAAAAAAACCAAACAAGGTGTGAGCTCAAACCTCAGAAAATAACTCAGAAAAAGTAAGAAAGGCAGTTAGTTATCTTAGGCCAATGTCAAGAGCTTATGTTTATTACACTGCATTACAATTTGACACTAATTAAAAATATGACACTTAAGTTTAGCAGAATCCTCAAAGATGAATTCATTTGAGGAAAAATGTATGCATCTCAATCTGACTTCCATCAAACAAATTTACAAACAAAAATAGACCTTTATGTCAAACACTCAGACAATAAAATCTCCCACCAAAGGCAACAGCTCTATGGTTTGAAACAGTATTAAAATGTGTATATGCAATGGTAAACAAAATGGATTTCAGCATATCATAGGAGACTAGATTTCCCAGTTATCTCAGAAGGAGCCTTACAAAAATAATTAACGGGAGCCATGGATTTAGCTCAGTGGTTCCAGCACCTGCCTTGCAAGTTCAAGGGCCTGGGTTCGATCCCAGTAACTACATACAACAATGCTGGGGGTGGTGGCTCATGCCCACCAGCAATCAGCACCACTTGACACAGCACTGGGCCTGGTGGCTCTCTCCAGTAATCCCAGCACCTGGGAAGTAGAGGCAGGAGGATTGCTGTGAGTTCAAGGCTGAGCTCAGGGCCAACCTGAACTACAAAAGTGAAACCCTGTTCTCAAAAATCATTAGATCAAAAATTTGGAAACTTGTTAATAAATTAAGCACGTTTGGGTTTACTACGTTACAGAACTGTGCCTATGTCTGTCCAGCAGATTCCACCCCTTAACTCTGAGACTGTGGCTCAGCTATGCCTGGCATTCTCCTCTCTATTTTAGAAAGTAACGGATATATCAAAGGACAACTTAAATCTTCTGTTTGTCCCGACAAAGAAGTGACTGTTCTTAACTAGTCAATTCAGAAGTTCGGTCTTAATTTAAAAGTTTATTGGAGACTGAACCCCGTTCACACAGAACTATGTACTTAGCCCTTTTTCCTTATTTTTTTTTTCTTGGAAGGTTGCCTATGTTAGGCTTGAACATATGATCCTCCTGTTTCAGCCTCTTAGTGGTGGTATCAAAGGCACATGTCACCATATCCTGTTTATTCTGTATTTTTTATTAGTCCTCTTTTAACTAGGAAAACCTGTCTTGTAAAGCAAGCCATACAACTAATACACGCTAGTCATATGATAATTTTGCTAGTCATATGATAATTTTGCTATTTATACAGCCTCAACCTTCTGTCATTTATACTTTGAAAGTAAGAGTCACAATAAAAGCTCAAAAAGAATATTTTAAACTCCATGGGTTACATGATTTCTGTTCTAACTACTCAGTTCTACTGTAATAGCTTGAAAACAGCCACAAACTATAAGTATATGCCATGATTATATTCCAAAAAATTTCCTTAACCAAACAGGTAGTAGGGATGGGTAGATTTAGCTCAGTGGTGCAATACCTTGCAAATGTAAGGTTGTGAGTTCAATCCCTGGTACTATAAAAACAAACATCCCAAAACCAAAAAGCAACCAAAACCAAACCAAGCCAAAACAAACAGACAAAAACAGGTAAGATCCCTGACAGGGCACCAGCTCTGTTTATGAACTATATTCTAGACCAGTGGTGAGTCTATGGCACATAGGGTGCAGCAGGCTGTTTGCATCATTGAAAGCTCTGAAAAGGTCTGGACAAGGTGTCCACAACTGTTTGTGATGATCAAATAATTTTACATTATAATCATCATCTCTATTATATTATCACACACATTTGGCTAGTATGCCCTTGAATGGTGGTGAATATATCTTAGGAAGGAATATTTAATTTTGTCGATTTTATTGATTAAATTTTAAATTTAAATAGTCAAAAACTGACTTATCAACAACTTTGTTGGGTGACACAATTTTAAAGCAACTCTTACAGCTACAAAAAAAAAAAAAAAAAAAAGGTGAGAACCCGAAGAATAAAAATTTATAATTGATTTATTTCAAATAAAGTAGCACAAAGGATCACTTTGCCCAAATTTCAAGCCACAGTGGACAAGAAAATGTTACTATACTACAAATAAACCTATTTAGTCAATATTCTTTAAGACTTTAGGAGAAAAGGATTTTAGAATTTAAAATTATAGAGCAACAATAGACTTCCAAAAGAGAAAGTCTTGTGTATAGAAAAAGTAACACCAAGACAAAACTCCATAAAACCGAGCTATGCTCTTGAAAGTCTTTGTGTTAGGTACTGAGATTCCAAGAATTACCTTCTAATTTGTATTCCAAATGAGTGGGTTAATCTATGAAAAAAAAAAATAATTATTCACAATTACAAACGATTCTCCTTTCCATTAAGGCTAATACTGTAAAAACAGCATCATGAAACCCTTTACAGAACATGTAGGATCCATGAGACTTTCAGGGTTGATAACACTGTAACAGAATTCTTTCCAAAGGAACAAAAACAATTACAGTGGCTCTAAAAGTTTAAATTATTAATGCTCCAATTCCTCAAAAAGCTAGAATTGGAGGTCCCATCTGACCCGGCCATCGCCCTGCTAGGTATATACACAGAAGAATTAAAAGACTCATATCACAGTGACATATGTGCACCCATGTTTATAGCAGCTCAGTTTGTGATTGCTACATCTTGGAAACAACCCAAGTGTCTACCAACTGGAGACTGGATAAAAAAGCTGTGGTTCTTCTACAGAATGGAGTATTACTCTGCCATAAAAATTGACAAGCTTGAATCATTTATACTTAAATAGACATACCTTGAGGATATCCTCATAAGTGAAATAGGTCACAGATGGGTATTCGCATTTTTTCTCTGGTATGAGAAAATAAAGATGCAAATGAGTCCTATAATTGTATGTTATATATTGTGAAATAGAAAATACTCAAAGTAAAATAGGGTGCAGGGGGAAAAATAATGAGATTATAACAAAAAAGAAAGGAAACAAATTTTATGTATAGAGGGGGGTGGTAGGGTGGTAGGGCTATGGGAAACAATGAGAATTAAGTTGTGTCTTATACTGGTACAAATCCCCATTATGAAGTCCAATCATGATGCGTATATGTAATGTACCAATAAAGATTTCAAATTAAAAAAAAGAACCATAAAAAAATTATTGATGCTCTAAAGCAATCAACTAGATACATGCCTATAAAAACACTATACAACCCGTGGTCCAAAATAATATTAGCTTGTTTAGTATCTATACCTTGGTTTGTAATAGCCTCATACTCAAAATCACTCAGCAACTACAAAAAGCTTAATTAAATGTTCTAATAATTCTAGTTTTAATACTCATAAAAAAATTTAAATTTAAGATAGCCAAAAGTCTAACCATGTTGACACATTTCATATTACTTTCTGTAATACAAAAATAATTGCTGCTATATGCCTGTCGCTTCATTCTTATCCTACTTAATGCATAATAACTAAAACATTTTTTTGCCAAAAAGCATGAAACAATGAATTTCTTCCAAAAATTCACAAACATTTTTCAGTAAAGAACATTACTGATAGAAGAGCATACGCTGACTTTTAGGAAACTCATCCCTCAAATATGTTTCAGGGTTATTTTCATGGCAAAATGCCCCCAAATCTCTGATCTAGATAAGATTCTGAGAATCTGTCTACAAGATAACAAAATTATGATAACCAATGCATACTTACAATATTAAAAATTGGAAATCTCGTGGTGTTTTTGAGGAAAGCAGCACAACACAAGGAAGCAGCCAAGGATTACTCCCCGTCCAGAGCAGGGTCAGCACACTTAGGGTCACACCAAGCACCCAGAAGAGGCTCTGTCCGGCACTGCAGTAGTATGCCTCACACAGAAGTAAAGCACTGCATGGCAAAGACTGCTGGGTCCAGCCTGTCACCAGCATTAGGGCTTCAAGCCTCCTGAAAAAAAGCCAGCAGTGTGGAGGACAGAGGCAGTCTTGCTCTCAAGAGCAGAAAGGGCATAGGGGACTGAACATTCCAGACCAAGGACTAAGCAGCTCCTCGGACGGCCTCTCTGTATCTACAGAAAGCTTATGTCACGCTCCGACAAAACATGCTTATCACTGCCTAGACAGTTTGACCTAAAAGCACAGATCCCATAAGAGAAAATATTCTTTGAAGTAAGTGTATTCAGAACACAGGCCCTGGGTGCACTTGCCTGGAATCCCAGTCTCAGCAGGCTGAGGAGTCGAGGCCAAGCTGAGTTCAGAGTGAGTTTTGGCCAGTCTGAACCACATACATAGCAAGACCCAATAAACAAAGAACTTCACAAAATATACATTTAGAAATGCGTAAGATTAAAGTTTTCCATTTCAGATACTAACAGATATATTTTTACCTGCTAAGATTTTATGATATTCATGGGGATGATAGTGTAGAGGTAAAATGAAAAATCTAAACAAAGATGTACAAAAACAGGAGTTGAGTGACAGTGGATAAACTTTTCCTATTTTAGGATATTGCAACAATAAATAGGAACAAAGACGAAGAAAATAAATTTTAAAATGCAGTATATTTTATCTCTTGGAGAAAACATCATATGTAAGTATATTACAGCAGAACGACATTTTGTGTATATGATATGATGTTCGCTACATAAATACAGAAGCACTCAATCCTTCTTATCTGTACTACTCTGGATTTTCTACAATACATAGGTCACTTTTATAACTTGCATATATTTAAGTAAAAACCTTTACCCTTTCCTAAAGTTCAGACCAATCCTAAGAGTTACAAGCAATCATATTCTTGCATAAAGAGAAATGACATTTAGACACGATCTGAATAATATTCTCTGTCATTATATACTACTTTCTACTAAAAGAAACCAAAGGCAGGTTGGAGCAAGGAACACTTACTGTGATGCTAGACATCGTGTGTTAGAAAATAAGTTGTGTCAAAAATCAAAATCAGAGGGTTAAAACAACATAGAAGGCACCATGAGGACAAATTGACTGCCCTAGCCTAGACATCTTGATCACCGAAATACTTAAGTAAAATTCTGCTGAAGTGAACAACGACTGGTACCCAATGGAGACAGGAATAACTGGGAGAAAGGAAAGCACTTTCTCAGTAGAAAGCTAACATAAAATAGAAGAGGCAATGTGGAGTTAGAAAATTTGCCATTTTTGACACTAAAAATGGACTCACTCAAGATTCATCCTCACATGCTAAGCCCAGAAGAATGTGTGCGGGGGTGGTACATGTGTGATGATAACAGAATACATAAGCAGCCTCAAAGAATTCTGACATAAACTGTCAAGATAAAAGGAGTCACTACACACTGAAGAAACAATATAGTATCTTACAGGGGAAAGGGACAATCACGTGTTTTCAAAGGACTTACAACAAACAGCACATGGTATTGCTCATGTAGTTTTCCACATGAAAGATGTATGTCCTGAATTTAATCATAAAGAAACAAACACCTATCTAAGTACATTCTCAACAAATGTCCTGTACTTTTCAATATCTCTAAAAAACAAAGATTAAAAAGTTGTTCTAAAGACATAACAACTATAGCAACTATGTTAAATTTCCTGAATTTTATCATTACACTGCATATTTTGTAAGAAAAATACCATCCTTAAGAAATATACATTGAAATAAAGGAAGAAGAGCATGCAATTTTCTCTCAGATCGTTCAGATGTACATATACAGAGAGCCACACAGCAAAGGCCAATCACAGGAAACCATATACCATTTAGAAAGCTGAAAGAAAGCTCAGGAAGCTGAATGCCGTGGGGATTTTGTATTTTCTGGGGCTCCTTAGAAAGAAGCTTGCCAAAGAGAAAGGTAACATGATTCACCAAATCCCTCAGAAACTGCTCGGCTGTAAGATAGGAAACAACTCAGCTGTACTGATTATGCATTCCAGGAAAAAACAAATTAACTTCTGACATGAAGATGTCTGGAGTAAATGCATCATTCCAGAGCAGAAGACAGGAGACATTTTAAATGCTGTTACTGCTACATGGGAAGAGCTCATGCCTCACCGGATGCAAATCCTTGGCCTGAGAGAGTCACAAACTGCTTAGCCATTGCCTGTGCTGCCCGAGTCCTGTCATGGAAATGTCTTCCACAGCAGTCTTGAGCGAGGACCAAAGTAGAAACACACAAAATGAAATCGATCACTGAGCTCACCACTAGGAAAAGAATAAATAACATGCACACATGTGCCCACAGATGACTTAAGAATTGAAGCTTTGAAAAACAAATTCTAACCTTGGCTAATTTAAAACAAATATGTCAAGAAAACAGTACAACTCCCAAACAAAGTTTAAAAAATTTTCAGTGAAACTCTAGTTTAAAAATGTCCAAATAATACACACATATCCACAAAGTGCTGCATAGTAATTTAAATGATGACGAGAAAGACTCACTGAAATATCCTTTCCCCTCAAAAACCTATCATGCTGCCAGTAATCAATACTCTTAATTAATACAGTTCTGAAAACTCCCTTTTAAAAGAATTTCCCCCAGGGTCTGCAAGACACTCTTAATTATCCTCAATGATGACAAATTTGCTGGGTGATGGAGGGTTTCACTTCAGCTACCATCGGATTTCCGAGTTGATGGTGTTGAAGCGTGTGTGGCCCTCTAGAGCCGGCTGCCATGTGCATTTCAATACTTGGCTGCACCACATTCCCTGGCACACATGCCCTGTGACGCGTTTACAGTGAAATGCTGAAGTACAGAGAGGAATCCAAAGACTGGCTGGTCAAGCCAACCAGAGCTCTGTTCCTTGAGTGAAATGTGCCTCCAGACATTAAAAGTAAACGTATACTTTTTGAAACAATTTAAGAAATGTACTGACTAATAGAAGTATCCACAGAATAAATATATAAATTCACAATATAATGATTTAGAAATTCCTTATCTGTTAAGATCTGATTTTATTTTACCCACTATGCACAGGTGAGGGGTAACAGGTTTATATCATTGTATTTATTTCACATTAACACCATACATTTTACATACAATAATGTATAGAACTTGCTTATTTAATAAAGGTGAAGATGTCAAAAAAACCTGTTGTGAATAAAAGAATTCTTTTAGAAATCACTAATTATAGGGCCGGGGATTTAGCTCTGTGGCCCTGTGCCTACCTTGCAACCACAAGGACCCAAGTTCAATTCCTGGTCCCTCAAAAAAAAAAAAAAAAAAAAAATCACTGATTATGAAGTTAAGATCATCATCTAGATTATAGAAAATTTAAGGACAAATAAAAAATACTTTAAACTAACTTTCAGTACCAATCACCAAGCATGCAAAAAATTCTTTACTCTTGAGTTCTTACATACAGAAAGTTAAAATCCAATTATCATATTAAATTATATTTTAAAGCTTAGTTTCTTTAAATTTTAAACTTAGGCAAACAACAACAAATACTAACAGCATAGAGAGACATAAAACAAAAAGTTACATTTACTTCTCTGCCTCTCACTTGGCGGGGTGTCCCAGTGCCACCCTTTAGAAATGATACTTTCACCCTTTAACATGGTTTTATGGAACCTTTTTGGAAAATGACTGTGCATCTGAGTTTTCACCTATAATGTGGAAAAGGTACAAGTTAGTCTTCTCACCCACGAGGTTCATCTCTCCAGGAAAGTGCTACTTCATTGGAGACAGCTACACAGATGTTGAGCCTGGCAGTATAGGAGAAAGACGCCAGGTGAGATTTACTCTCTACCTGGACACATGAGGCTGGTGGACAGCACAATCAAAGGCTGGCCTGCCCGAGACAAGAGGACAGGGGGGAGTAGAATGTCAAATACAGGGCGAACAGGTCAGTTTATGTGGGGTGCTCATGGGTGTGGCTCAATGGGGAGTCAGGAGATCTGATATTAGTGTTGCAGTGTATCCTTCCCTTAAGTTTTAATCAAGAAAGAAAGAATACAAAATCCTCTGAGGAAAAAATACCCTCATCTCCCCATCAGTGGGACAATTCTTTGTCAAAACTGCCTGAAAACCATGGCGGTAGGTGGCTGCTAGGTGTGCTGGTGCCGGTGGTGTATGCCTGTCTTCACGGGTAGCAGGAGACTGAGGCCTGGACGACCTGTGGGACTTGGTAGACCCTGTCTGGAGATACAGGTGGGGGTGGGGGGATGGGGCCCTAACTTTCTGCAAAGACCCTGGGTTCAACCCCCAGCACAGCAAAATAACAAACATGGTAACCACATCCAGGAAGCTCAAAGGTGGTAGCCAGCAGGAGTTCAAATATTTGCTTACTTATTAATCCCCTCAACCAAGAAATTTCTGCCTCATCATCCCAAATTTGAACACGGTGAGGGGAGCCCAAGCCTGAGAAGGCAGACCTTTATTTGAAGGGAGGATGGACGGATGAACGGACGGACGACAGGGACACACACACACACACAGCATGCGCGCGTGTGCATGCCCACAGAAACTGGACAAAAATGCTAAAGGCCAGCCTAGGGATTTAAGTCCACAGCACACTATGGAAATGAAGATACACTCCTTGTAAATACAGGGTAGAAGCAGACCTGAATTCAAATAGAAAGGGAAAAAAAAAAAACGATCAGAGCAGTACTACAAATCCTCTGTTACATTTTCTTCAAAGCTCAAATACAGATAATTATTCCTTATCAGTTTGTCAACTACTCCAGTCTGAACCGTGTCAAGAGAGGCAGCAGGGAACGGATCGGGCAAGTTTTGTGGCATCTAGTAGATGGAGATCTGTTCTGAACACTGACAAAAACTCAAGAAGTCGGTGGACACAGTGCTGACGAAACAGTTGTGTTTTCCACTTTGTAACTTATAATTGACATCCAAGAGGAATAAAACACTTTGAAAACCATAGCTCTACACCGAGATGTCAAAACGCCTGGCTGAGGCCACGCATCTCATTTTAGCACTGGGGACACACCGGAGAGCAAAGCACCAAGATCCCTGCCCATCTGGAGCTGTCACAGATGGAAGAGAGGCGGCCAGAAGTTCATTAAATGTGTTCTCCACTCGGCACTTTCCGAAGAACCGAAGTTGGTGCAAGATCTTGGAACGTTATTTATATGGCTCCTGAAGGCAGCTTTTTCATTATTTGCTTCATAGATTTTATAGTTTAGAATTAGAGCACAAAAATTAAAGTCTGGTTCAGTACTTGGATAAATTAAATTAGCAAATCTTACCTCCAAAATGCAAAACAAGTTCCCTATAGAATTCTAAGCAACATAACCACTTATGGTTCAAAAGAGAATTTAACAAAAAATACTGCCTTTTAGCGACATACAAATATTAAGAAACTCATGGTACAGTGATTTCTACAACAGTTAAATTGTTTCCTGCAGAGGTTCAACTCTAACAAAAGCAGAATCTTCACACTTTCAAACACCAATTCTACATCCTCTTCCCCTGGCCAGCAGTTTCCTCTGCACCATCAACATGGGGCTCTTTTTCCTGTTTATAATAGCTGCATTCTATTACCCTGCACAGTAAGAAAAAAAAAGTGTCACTTTTTTTTCCCTTGTAGAAATAACCATAAATCTAGGAAGCTATCCAGATTAGTTTGAGAAGCCTTGAAGACCTCTGAGGGAATAAACAAAAAGAAAAGGAAGATAGTAGACTATGAGGGGCCTGCACACTCCACGGGAGCTTACGATGCCTTCTCTACAGTGCGACAGGCCATGACCATGTCATCATCCTCTATAATTGCCCACTTCTGTCCCAGAGCTTTTCTGAAGATTTGCTTGGAAGTCCTCAAAATAACAGTGCAGTGTATCTGATTTTAAAGAGCCTCCTCTAGCATAAATACGTCAAAATATTTTCCACTTTACACAAATTACTGTTTTCTTTCTAAAATATTAATACTTTAGAGTTAAGACAATTACAAAGAGCCAAAGTATCATACTATCCTTAATATTAACATGGGACTTTACTCTTTCTTGTCTATGTTGTCCTTATATTTTTTTTTAAATTATCTTTATTGGTACATTAAATATACACATCATGATTGCACTCCATAATGGGGATTTGTACCAGTATAAGACACAACTTAATTCTCATTTTTTCCCATAGCCCCACCCACCCTACCACCCCCCCATATATATAAAATTTGTTTCCTTACTTTTTTGTTACAATCTCAACATTGTCCCCTTTCA
>PVIR01000630.1:42760-94235 GCA_004026965.1 Petromus typicus | reverse complement strand
TGTCCTTATATTTTTGGCATTTTAAAAAATAAACACCTAATGCTAAAAATCAAGAACACATAAGGAGAGTGTAGTCTTTTTAGCATACAACAAAGACTGGTTCATTCAGTGAGTGACCTAAAATTTTATTTTCAAAGTAGACAGTTTACAGATATGACTATCTGAGCAGTTCAGGCACTCTTTACTCAACACATGCCATTTTTGGAACAGGCCAAATCATGGCACTTGGCACCTAACTGCCCAAAAAGTACTTGGTGAAGAGATCCATGGCCTTGACATGCAGGCAGCACAAGAAGCTAGGAATGAACAGGAGTCTTGTGTGAGACCGCTTCAGATTGGCAGGTTTCGTATCAACAGGATGCACTCTAAAAGTTCTTCAAATAAAGTCCAGGAAGACATGTTAGGAAATGTTTAGGATATATAAATATAAAAGAAAAAAATTACTGCAGAGGTGGAGCCAGGCCCAGGGCCTTATACATGCTAAGCAAGCATTCTATGACTATGCTACTCATTGTATGACCTTACCAAATTCTAAACACCAAGAAACATGAACTACACAACTATAAGAATCAGAAAGTAGGTGTTCAGGTTAGGGTTCAGTTAGGCACAGCATGAGTAATAACCTACAAGTATATCTGGTCCTGAGCCTGATCCAGTTCCCTGTATGAAAGCAGCCATCATCCAGACAATGCTGACACTGCTCACAGCGGTTTTGTATTTAGGGGAAAATGCCTTCCAAGACAGCTTGTGGCCACAGAGGAAAATCACTATCACCACATCTTGATTTTCTTAGCTAAACTAAATGCATTTAGACTCCTTCTTCAGACTCATCTGCAGATCGCTTCTGAGTTTCCAAAAAAGATGAAGTGAACTGCCATAAGATATTCAAAACCCAGGAAGACGCAGAGGAAGGTCACCCACCTCTTAGTTTCCTTGAAAAGTTAAAATGTGATATATTTAAGGGAACGCACTATTCACAAGACAGTTCTCTGTGGATTCAGTGTGTTTGAACAACAAATACTTTGAAAGCTAAAGTCCAAGTACACAGAAATGACGTACATATTCGTGTTATTTCCTGAGGTATTGTGGAAAAAACAAAATTTCTTAGGGGGCTGTAAGACTTCCAAACTTTTCTTTGAAAACCTCATCATGGACAATTTCAAGCATATCCCCAAAAGCAGAGGGATCTACTCCTACCACAACATAGGCAATTTTGTCTCATTTAAATTCTCACCCGGTCCCTGTCTCCCAATGCCACAGCATCCTATTAAAGCAAATCCCAGACACTTTAGCAATCCTTCCCTGTAGCCAGTATATATTTCTGAAAGATAAGGGATTTTTAAAAATATAATAAAATTGTTTTAAACCTAAAAAAGGTTTTCTTCCATATCATCAAATAGCCAATCAATTGGAAATATACCTACTGTTAAGTATAAGAAAAGTAGTCAACGTCAGGTGAAACTATGGCCAGAAAGACATCACATTCAAACCTTAAAAATCCCCACAAAATATCCCTGCATCAGAAAGCAAACTGTTGTCTAAAGCAGAGAATCAGAGACCAGAGGCTTGACCAGATCCATCTAGAAATGATAGGCTAAAGCTGTTACACATACCTGAGTGAGATTTTTCTTAGTGACAGCACTCATTAGAACGTTAAGAAGCCTGGGTCTCAAAACACTTCAAGACTCTGCCTCTGCTTATGGTCATGTGTGCTCAGTGCCACATCACCTCACACTGCCAGGAAGGATTAGTCAAGTAGGGAAACAAATCCACCTAAAATAACTTCGAGATCAAATGAATTCAACTCAGCATGTATCAAGTACACACTAAGTGCAAGACACCGAGTTACAGTTTGAGAACCAAAGATCAATTCAGTTGAGTTCAATTTTACTCTAGAAGGCCGCAGCACTAAACAAATTAATAAAAGCTGCAATAGAATGTGATTAGAAAGGGATTACTCTGTTTTCATGGATGCCTAGACCCTGAAACAAGATGCTAATTCACAGAGTGAGGGTGGTGGGGCCCATAAGATAGAAAGGAACTGGAGAATCCAATAGCAGGACCAGAGCCTAGGGGCCCTTGTCCATCCCATCCATCCTTTTGCAGACATGATCTTGGCTCCTACTGAGAGACAGGAGGAACTGTGTTTATCTACGCTGCCATAGCTTTCTCACCGCAGAGGGGAGGACAGCAAACACAAAAGGTGAAGAGAAGCATTAGATTTAAGTAATGTCTGCAAAGTTTAATAGTTCATCTGATATGGGGAGGAGACTTCTAGAAGAAGGGAGGTCATTCCAAGAAGAGGGAGCAGAAACAAAGGGTTGGAAATGACTGGCAGGTTAGGGAAGGGCATGGTGGCCTTAGGGCTGGTATGTGGGAGTGGTTGGCTGACTGGAAAGGTCCACTGGGACCAGAAGTTGGAGTCTCATTTTACAACCCGTAAAAAGCCAGTTAACAGGATGGGTGCTCAGTGCTACTTTTCAAATTGAGAGTTCCTTGAATTAGCTGGATAAGGGGTGGTCAGAGAAAAGCAGGCTACTTAGGAATCCACTGTGATAGGCCAAGAGAAAGTCTACAGCAAAAGCAGAAGAAATATTTTACACACTTCAGAAATGATTATTTCTAAGAAGCTGTACAAGAAAAAGAGGAGAGTGTCATGCAAATTCCATTATGCAACAGTTGTATGTTGCCATTTCTGTAAAAAGACCATTATGGAAATACAGTAAAAAGGTTTTAGAGACAGATAAATCTAGGTTCCAATTCTGGTTTTGACACTGCTAACAGTGGAGCTGTAAGCAAGTTAACTTTCCTTATGCTCAGTTCTCTGATTTGCACAAATGATAATTATACTGGCTAATTCTCGGGTTGTTGTAACAGTGATTAGAATGATCCTATGCAGAGCGTCTCTGGCATAGTATCAGGAACAAATTACTCAATAGGAGTAGCTACTTTGTTATCAATACAGCTCTTTGATGTGGATAAATTTTAATGTATTCAATAGCTAATCCCACATTCAATATTTACAGTGTACCAAACTGTGAATGTAATCTGATAAACAGTATCCATATGGTATTTATTCCTAGAAATTTACACTGAATATATGATTTACCTGCAGCTCTAGGTGGACATTAGTTTTTGTTTTAAAATGTCACTGACTCTACATTAACGGAGGTCAAGTATTCAGAGAGGTCTAAATACCATCCAGGTGTCCTAAAGCACCAAGAAAATAGCTAATAATCTGCTATCCTCGAGGAACCCCAGTGAGACAAACAGGTGTGACCTTCAAGTAACCATGGCTCAGATTTGGCACAAGAGACGGAAATACTGGCAATGAAATACCCAATTCTGCCTGTGCATCTGCTGGGAAGATATTACAGGTTGAGGTTACCCCACAAAACATTTTCTTAGGTTCGTGGGTTCCTTCCGCACGACGCATTATAAATCAAGTGCAACTGTGGAAGTACCAGCATTGTAAGTGTTACAAAATACTGGTTACTCTCAAAAGCCCTTCTACTCCTTTAAACAGTCACATCATTATTAAAGCATCATCAAACAAAAGTTTCTTTGTCGCACACTGAGATGAATAATTTCAATCCATTTTCACGTGAGATGTTCGGACTCCGATCTGCCACCCTACCCCCACCTCAAAGCCGGAGGCTTGATGGGAGGCAGCTGGAGGTTAGAAAGACCTTTGTGAAAGGCAAGAAATAGTCTACATCTTCCAGGGATCTCAAAAGTGTTTACTAAAAGGCTTTCAGCAAGACTAAGGCGGAAGGCCAGAGGAAAACGCGTCAACTTTATACACACACTGGAAGAAGGGAAGAACGGTTCCCGAGATGCCAACAGAAACCGTCTCCATAATGATTCAAATATTTCTCTCTGACACAGATGAGTCTTGAGAGGAACATCAATAGCAGTCCTTAGAGACCCAGAAAACCTGTGAAGAGTAATTTCTAGTGAAGCTTTCATAGAAGCAGTCAAGAGGCGACGGGTGCGCGCCCACCTTGGAGGAATGTCTCACCACCCATTTTAGCCAACAAGTCCTTCAGGACCTTCTCCCTCCTCCCACTTACCCATGAGCTCGGGGCTACGCATTACAGCTGAATGAAGGGGGATTAAGAGGCTAATCTGAGGCTATATATAGACATCAACACCAATTTCATCGGCGTGCCTCCCTCCCTCGCTCCCTCCCCGGTTCCATAAATCTGAGACCCGAGTTACAAAGGGACTGCGAACTCAGGCAGCGCCGGGAGGCCCGCTCCGCGCCCTCCCCCGGGCTGTCTCCAACAGCCGAGTGTTAGCGCGAGTGCGAATTGCTTCCAAACATCCTTCAGCGACAGCGCGGGGCGAGCGAGTCCGGATTCTGCCACAGCTCCCACAGCGGCCGAGGGGAGGTGACAAGCGAGGGAGAGCGAGGCCCTCGGAGCCGAGCCACGCCGGGGCCCAACGCGCGAGACCCTCGCGGCCGACTCGGAGCCGCCCCGCCGCCTCGCGCGCAGCCCTCCGGGGCCGCCGCCCGCGACCATGTGCACCCGCCACCCGCGCAGCCCGCTCGCTCCCCCGCGCCGGCCCAGGGCGGCGAGCTGGGGTCTCCGGCCGAGCGCGGACGCACGCGCTCCTCCGCCGGAGCCACACGCTTCCCCGCGCGCCGGCAGCCGGGAACCCCGCGCGGCCCTGTCCCACTCGGCCGCTTCCTACCTGTCTGAGGAGGTAGCGACGACGCGCGAGGCTGAGGGCTGCGGCACTTCCTGCGGCGGCGGTGGCGGCGGCAGCAGACAATGGAGGAGTGAAGGACAGACACATTGACATAGACTCACAGAGCCCGGCGCAGCTCCGCCTCCTTCGCGGAGCCCGCCCCCGGACCGCCCCCTGCCTGGACCGCGCCACTCCCGGGGATTGGGTGGCGGCACGGGCCGGGCCTGGCGCTTCTTTAGGCGCCAGGGAGCCTCTACTGGACCTAGAATTTACAGAGAAAGAGGAATTGTAATATTACTTGTCCCTGAATGTCCGTGCTTGACAGGATTGTAGTGAGGAGAGTGTGAAAGAAAGTGGATTTCCCCCCTCCAGTTTGCTCTACTTGGTCTTTCCCACTGGGGCTGCTCCAATTGCAAGCTCTTGCTGCCGCCTCTTGAGGCTCGTCCTCTTGGCTCGGCCAATGACGCGCGGGAGGCGGGACGCCTCCGAGCAGCCCAGCCGCTCCCCTCACCCCGGCTCGCCGGAGCTCGCCCAGCCCGCGGTTCACGCGAGCGAGGAGGAGGTGGAGGAGGACGACGACCCGGAGGCAGGCGCTTCCGTGGCTTGCGACTGGGCGTCCCTCTCTCCTCTGCACTGCTGACGTTCCTAGCGCAAACTCATCGTTTCCTTTTTAAGGCTTGCAGAAGAACCGAATAACTTTCAAGCTGGCGGGAGCAATGGTGCACGTGAAGAAAGGCGAGCTGGCCGCGGAAGAGAAGGAGCTACTGGAAGTCATCGGGAAAGGTGTGGGTGCGGGGCTCGGGTGCGCTGCCAGCCCGGCCGGGGGCGTGGCGGGACCGGGGCGCCGGGGGTGCCGGGTTGGCAGCTGGGGCCAGGAAAAGCGTTTCTTCCTGGGGTCCGGGCGCTGGCGGGCAGAGCGTGGGAAAGAGGGGGACGGCGGTTCGAGGCCCGTGCCTGGGCAGCCGTGGCGACCTGCAGGTCACCACTCCTTCCCCGGATGCCTCGGAGCGTGCCCCGCGTGCACCCCCGCGCGCTTGGACTCCTCGGCGGGTGGCTCGGGACAGTGGCCTGGCGCTGCTGCGCTCCTCAGCGAGTGTCTGCAGGGCCCTTTGGACTTCCGGAGACCAAAGCGCTGGATCCTTGGCGGAGAAGGGAGCGCGCGGGTTCTTCTCGAGCGCGGAAGGAGGCTGCGGTTTGCTGCATGGAGGTTTCCGCGTCGCGATGGCCTTCGCTTGCTCGGCTCCAGAAGCCCTGGGCGCCGTAGGAACCTGCAGGAAGGCGAGGAAAGCGGGGAGACGTCCACACCCACCCTCCCCGCTGTGATCGCTGTTCCTCTTCCATTCTCCCAGCGCGTGTCCCACTTCCGCCGCGCAGGGCGGTAGCCAGGGAGCCATGAAGCCATGTTTTCCGCTCTGTCCCGAGCAGAGGACCCAGAGGAGTTGCCTGGCAAATCCCGTTACCTGACCGATGACATCAACGTGACTGCGCGGTTGCTTGCACCGGAAAGAGGATGCGTGGGACTGCACTGCGTGCGCGGTCATAGGGTTGCTAACTCAAGACAGGACACTCGCATCCCGCCTGGCGCCCCAAACATTGCAGCGCAAGTTTCTCCACTCACCACTTTTTCTAGATAGCCAAGCTCAAACCTGGAATCTGAGAATGTGGGGCCACATTTGTTCTTCACAGCACAAAGTCAAAATGTAAAGGAGCAAAAAAGTTGGCTTTGAACTCAACAACTCTAAGAGCCATGTCATCTGATCTGAACAATTTTGTCCGACCTGGCTGAGTTTATCATGATGAGTGTGGTGTGGGGCTCTGGGTTGGCTTTCTATTGTTGGAACCGCAAGGAGCTCTATGACTTCTTTGGCGCTGTTGCCTTTGTGTGCCCGACGCTGGGTGATTTCTCCCTGCCTTTAGTAGCACAGGGATTCTCTTCTAGGAATTTGTGAGTTCCAGCTGTGTGTCAGGTACTGCGCTGGAACAAAGGGTTAATTCAAAGTCCACCAGAGATGAACTCTTGATTTACACAGACCAGACCTTTCACACGCGTGTTTAGAAATGAAAAACCAGTGAATAATTTTATATATTAGATCTCTGAAAGGGGAAACTTGGACACAATCTGTGACGGCCACCAGTTTTTATTCTGAAGATTATATAAAGCAGAATTAAGGTGCATTTACTCATCACTGTGATGGTATTTCGGAGGCCTCCATCACACATCAAGCTACATGAATGCAGATAGTTTTTCGTTTTTTTTTTTTTTTTCTTTTCTTTTCTTTGGGTCTTGGGTGCTGGCGATCCCCTCTCACACTCACTGGAGGCAGAGTCTCATTAAATCACCATTGCCCAGGCAAGGCTGGAACTTGGCTGTTGATCCCTCCTTTGCCTCTTCAGAGTGCTGGGTTTACATGGTTGTCTCCTCGCTTTCACTGGCCCAGGCCAGTGCTGCAAGAACTGAGATGGCTTCAGTGTGCGACCCGTACTTCTCAATGGTCTGTGGAACATGATTTTCCTCTTTAGAGAAGTCTATAGGCGCTGTGAGAAGTTAACTAGAGCTGGCCTAGTTGGATGTCGCTAGGGCACGCATCGCTCTGAGCCCTTTGCATATGTTAATTCATTTAATCCTGATGAGCTAGAATTTATTTTTAAGCTTTAACATTATGAGAAACAGCTTGGGACAGTAGTTAACAAGGGTTGTTGGGGGTGAAATCCTGCCTCAGTGATGTAGTCGTACAAGTTGCTTTTCTGGACACTCAAGGTCTCCATGTGGCAAATGAGAATAATAATAGGATCTAATTCACAACATCATGAGGATAGTGGGGTTAGTACCAGTAATGTATCTAAAATACTATGTTACCTGTTGGTACAATAAATATGAATATTAAGAACCTTCACACAAATTCAGTTTTGTAATCCATGTTACACATAAATGCCTGCTGTTCAATATATATATATATATATATATATATATGTAGTTTTACATCTGTGATTATATTTGTCTCTATATAACTCTTTTAATGTGAAGGTCCTTGAAATATTTTTACATTATTGTATTTACATTTTTAAAATTTACATTATTTTATTCGACATGACAGCAGTTCACCAGCCAGTCTGTAACTCGGACAGAGATTCCTTGACGTGTCCACATTTGGGGATTCTACTAAATAATTATTCAGATTCATACATGTCTGGGGAATTAGGAATAGCTCAGTGGTAGAACCCTGGCTTAAGGCCCTAGGTTTGATCACTGTTCTGCAAAAATAAAAGCAAGTCTATCCATCCTTGAATCTCATCATGTTCTGATGGAATGCCAAAAGCAGAAAGTCACAAGTTTCTCACTTTGTATTTGATTTAGCGACATCTGTTTATTTTCAGAGGCGACCTATTGTCTCCATCCAAGGGTCAGAAATGTGACAAGGAATGATATTGTGCTGCTCAGAATATAAAATAACACCCCCTAAGCACTGAAGGCATACACGTGTGCCCACATCAGGGCAAGTGCTCCGTCCTCAGAACCCTACGGGACGGGTGGGTCCCATTATCTTCTTCTGCGGCTGATGAAACACGCTTTGGTGCATCTTGTGGGGCGGAAAAAGAAATAGCAATATCAGTGGGAAGATCATTGTCATTATCGCTCTGCTGAAAGGCTGGTTTATCCAGACAAGTTGACCAGTCCCACCCGAATGAACCAGCTTGCGGTTGCGTTGTTTTCTTCTCTGAACAACTGGAGAAATTCTCAGAAGGGAAACAGATCATTCTATTACTGTCACTGCTGTAGATCTGGTAATTGTCTTCTATGAAGGTAAATGTCGACTCACTGCACACCCCTCCTTACACTGTTGTGTTCCCCACCTTAAGAGTTTGCTGAATCTGATTTTACACAGATCCTCCTCGGAATAAAGCAATGAATTACCCTTTACAACTTAATGCAAAATACTGTTTAGGAGTTTACTACAGTCAATAAGGAATGACAAAAAGTACAAATCCTTCTGTATAGGCCATGCATTCCACATTTCTGTGTTATTCTAGATCATCTTTGGCTTCTTCCTAATGTCAGTAAATCAGGAATGAATACCAAATTAGAAACCATCACGTGTTTTTCCTTTTGGGGTATTTGGCTTATATATATTCTAAATTCTGCTTCACTCAATGGGAGCAAAGACTACTTCAGATATTTTTTCTTATCCTGGCCCCATTTCAAAAGGATAAAAAGGCGAACTTGAACTTCCTGAGTGGTGTGTCTGTGATGTTTTAAGAAATGTATGTATTAGCTCTCTACCACTGCTTCTTGTGTTGCTTTCTTTCCTTTCTCTGGTACTGACGTCTGCTGGGGAAGCACTTGAGGTGGGGGTGGGGGGACCTGCCTACATCAAGGTTTGGAAATGAAGTACTGAGGAAGTATTTATTAGAAAACAGCCATTCTTTTCCTTGCATTTAACGTGGCTCATTTTTTTAAAAAAAGTTCTCTGACTAATCAGATTAGCCTGTTGGCCACTGGGCAAACATTTTACAGAATTATCCCCCTGTTCTCTGACTGCCAATGTTTATAATAATCCTCATCTTTCCCCTTTACATGTGAGAGGCCTTGACATATTCCCAGTCTGTATCTTCTCCCTTTACTGCATAAATTGCAGAAAGAAAATGTTAGTTTCTAGCAGAGAAGATGATTTAGCTGAAGCATTGTCTTCCAGTGAAAATAGGAGGCAGGAGTTTTCGTTCTGTTCTAATTCTTCTCTAAAGCTTTTGAGAAAGTCTGTAGGATAGATAGGGTTTGCTGTAGAACTGGCTCCCACACTTGAAAGCTTCCCTCCCCTCTTTTTCTTGAAGCTCTCAGGACAACCCAGGACTGTGAGTGGGTGGTACGAGCTTACCACTGACCTTTGCTCCCAGGCCTCCCTGTCTTGTAGCCATGCAGTCAGTGCTACCAGATGCTTTGAGATAGACTTTGGGTCCAGAAAAATGCACTATTTACAAAAATAGCTGCTGTCGTGCTCCAGGGACATGGAGATCGTTCTCTTGACATTTTCCCAACAGTGGAACCCAGGCAACTCGCCTGAGCAGCAGCTTAGGGACTAGGCAGCATGCTCGTCTCAGTTCTACATTCTGCCTCTCCTTCTGGAAAGGAAGACTAGCAGAATTTCACTCATTCTCACACCGTGATTCCAAAGGTAAGAGTGTCAGGAGTTGCTCCTGTTCTTTTGAGTTCCTTTAGAGGACAGGCTTATCTTCCCTGAGAACATTCAAGTTCATTGTTCTCTTCCCAGTCCAACCAGAAATTATTTGGCAGAATATGGAGCTGTCTTGTATTAATGAGGATAATAACAGCATTATCTCCTGCACTCGCTTCTGCTATTATTCCTCTCAGAAAACTGGAAAAACCTGATACTTGTGGCCCAATTACAGCTTGTTTCCAAATTTACAGAGAACTGACCTTCAAGTTTAAGTTTGATCACTTTCGGTATGGTGGTCTGCATGCTGACCGTGGAACGTTTTTGTGTAGTGCCAGGCTTTACAAATGTTTCCTATGAGCAAGTCCAAGCTAAGCATTCTGTTATAAACGTGCCGTCAATTCGCAAGAACTGGTGCTGACAAATTATATAAATATTGACTGTGATTGGGGATTCCAAGTTTTGTATTGACTAGAATTTCAGCTTCAGATGTTCATTTGGATTAGATTGATTTCAGTGTTACATCTTATGCTTTGTGGTTATTTTGTTACTGCCAAAAAGAAAATGTGGCCAATTTAATATAATTTAAGGTCAGTGAGAGTAAAAACAAGATGGAACTATTTTAGTAACTAAATCTATTTCTGTGGACATTTTCTTTGTAAAACAAATAGTGTGTGATTGGTTGTTTTATTTCTTAGCTGGACTTGATGTGTTGTGGTGTCTCAAGTAACCCTTTAAAGTTTATTGCATAGGTGTTAGATTTTTTTTTCCCTATTTCAGTGATAAATAATGTTATATTTCACCTTTGTTTTACCCTTAGGTACTGTCCAAGAAGCTGGAACGCTATTAGCCAGTAAGAATGTTCGTGTCAACTGTTTGGATGAGGTAAAATAAAGAACATAAATGAACTTCCTGTAAGAATATATAACATATAAAATATATCAGTAAAAAAGGTCTTCTACTATTAGTGCTGAAGTTATACTAAGAATTTCTTTTCTTTTTTTTTTTTTTTTTTAAGATTTTTTGAGACAGGGTCTCGCTTTGTGGTTCAGGATGGCCCAGAGCTCAGCCTCAAACTCACATCACAGCAATCCTCCTGCCTCTGCCTCCCCAGTGCTGGGATTACTGGCGTGAGCCACCACGCCAGCACTGTGGAATGTGGTACTGATTGCTGCTGGGTGTGAGTCTCCACGCCCAGTATTGTTATGTGGTGACCGGGGCCAGGGATATAGCTCAGTGGTTCTGGCGCCTGTCTTGCAAGTGCAAGGACCCAGGTTTGATCCCCAGTATAACCACATAACAATACTGGGTGTGGAGACTCACCCCAGCAGCAACCAGTACCACATTCCATAGAGTGGCTCACGCCTGTAATCCCAGCACTGGGAGGCAGAGGAGGAGGATTGCTGTGATGTGAGTTTGAGGCTGAGCTCAGGGCCAACCTGAACTACAAAGTGAGACCCTGTCTCAAAAACCTTAAAAAAAAAAATAAAAAATTTCTAAACCAAGTATCAGCAGACAGGTCACAAAAGATAATTAAACATCTGAAAGCACATTTAATCTTATTAGGAGTCAAACAAATACATATTGAGCCACAATCATACCTTTCCTAAATGGGATATATGGTCTTTTATGTGCTAATATATGTTTTATACTATTTTACAAAGGAGGATTTAGTTGCTATCAGATTCATCAAATGCAATGGTGGATTTGAAAATAAAAATATAAAATTAATGAAGTACATATTTGGGATTTTTTAGTTTAATTCTTAGGCTAATAAAAAAATAAACTTAATATGTATTTGTATTATATTCAGTTTTTAAAAGAACTGAAAATGCAATATGTATCTAAAGTTACTATTGATCAAAAGCTGTGTTAAGTGGCTAAAAGCAATATTCATAAGAAATTTTGCAGCATTTATTTATTTATTTATTTATTTATTGAGACAGGGTCTCACTTTTGTGGTTCAGGCTGGCCCTGAGCTCAGCCTCCAACTCACATCACAGCAATCCTCCTGTTCTGCCTCCCCAGTGCTGGGATTACAGGCCTGAGCCACCACGCCCGGCACTGTGGTATATGGTACTATTGATTGCTGCTGGGTGTGAGTCTCCACACCTAGTATTGTTATGTGGCTAACCGGGGATGGAACCTCGGTCCTTGTGCTTGCAAGACAGGTGCTGGAACCACTGAGCTAAATCCCCGGCCCCTATTACTGTATTTTTAATCTTTAGTTTTTCAAGATTTCCAACACTTGAAATTATGTTAAAAAGGATAAATTATACTAAAAAAGAAACAGAAGAAATGTGTTAGGAAAAATAAAACATAATCAAAATAAGATGTGAAAAAAATCAGAGCTCTTCTGCGCTGGTGGGCCTGTAAAGTGTAATCGCCACTTTGGAAAACAGCCGAGCAGTTCTTAACACAATGAAGACCAGCAACCGTAGGTCTGTATTTCAGAGCAGTAGAAACATATATCCAAAAACTGGTGCACATGTGTATTTATTACAGCATCATTCATAATAGAGCTAGGAAACAGCTCAGATGCCCATCCGTTGTTGACTGGATAAACAAAAATGTGACGTATTTGTACAATAAGATATTCAGTCATAAGAAGGAACTAATTACCAATACTTGATACAACATGAATGGACCTTCATGTCCATAGAAATAGAAGGAAATTAGTATATAAACCTAAAGCAAGAAAGAAAAAATGTAACTGTAGTTGTGAAGGGGATTGTTACATCGTAGGCATAGACAAAAACTTTATGAACACCCCTCCACGGGCAGAAGAAATAAGGCTAAGAATTAACAAATGGGATCATTACCAAATTAAAAGTCTGCACAGCAAAGATACCAACCAGCAAGTGAAGAGACAGCCTACAGAATGGGAAAAATGTTGTTAACTATTCCTCAGAAGACTAACACGTAGAATGTATGAAGAACTCAAAAAAATTAGACCCAACTCTCACTATAAAAGACCCAATCAAAAATGGGCAACTGCAATGATAAACACTTCTCAGAAGAAGTACAAATGACCAGTGAATACTTAATTGGCCATTAGAGAAATGCAAATTAAAATGTCACCAGAATACTGTCTTACTCCAGAAATGGTTGTTGTAATCAAATAATACTGGCAAGGCTTTAGGGAAACAGGAATCCTATATTGTTGGTGGGAATATCAACTAGTCCAGCCACTATGGATATTAATATGGCAGTGCCATGAAAAACCAAAAATGGAAATTTTATTCCACCAGCTGTTCCTTCTAGATATCTTCTGAAAGAGTCAAAGTCACTAAATTACAGTGATACCTGCATACTTGTGTTTATAGAAACACTATTTATAGTAGCTACATCTTAGAGACAGTCTGTGTCCCCTTCGACAAATAAGAGGATAAGGAAAATGTATTTACGTGTAATGGGGTACTATTCTGCTATAAAGAAGGATAAACTTGGAGGCATCCGTAGGTAAATTGGTGAAACGAGACATTAAAGTAAGTGAGACACGTGGTTTTTCTTGAATGAAAGATCTAAAATACTAATGAGTTAAGGTAATAGGGAGATCATTTTTAAATAGGAGGAAGAAATGGGAGGAAGGAGGAAATGAAAAATGATTTTTTTTAAGAAAATTGAAGAAATGGAAATAGAGCTTTTGCAGATGAGAAAAGGACAGCGGGGGGGGGGGGAATGGGAAAGGAAAGGAATGAAAAATTCAGATGTGTTCCATACACCTACAAACTCTACCACAAACATTATGTACTGCAAGCCTGTATTGATAAAGGAAAAAAATAAGAGGATTGCTATAACACTTAAAAAAGAATACATTTGAGCATCCACATCAACTACGTAGGAAAATAAAACAGTAAAAAAAGTAGAATAATTAGGAAGGCTTGCGGTGAACATTTTAAAATACTCATCACCTTCGGAATGTGAAGACTAGTGTGAGCTTTATGAGACTTTAAACATCAGCTCATTTGTTAAGGCTAGTATAATGCCAGCGCTACATAGGAAAAAGCCCCTAAAACTTGAGACCCTATTCATTGTATAAATAGGTTTCTAGATGCACTACCGAAGTGTTAGCAAGCCGATGCAGCAGCATATCTACATATTACAGGACAGCACCATTAAACAAGGTTTTACCAAGAGTGTTCAGGACAATGTTTCCATGTGATCCATTGTTTTACAAAATGAAAGACAAATACGACCATCTCAATGGACGCCATAATGTCTGCAAAACATTTAACCACTGATGATTTAGAACTGTTAAGAAATAAGGACAGAATGTCCTCCTTTGTAACTTGATAAAAAGTTTGCAGAAAACTTGCGCAAACATTAGTGTTTAAAAAGTCCCAGATGGAGATAGGGACTTCTCAAGTGTCTCTGGAGACGCTGTGCGGCTGCAGACAGAAGCGGCTTCTCTGATGGACCTGAGCACAGTGCAGATGCTTCTCACCCAGTTCTGCACCGCGCTCGCATTCCGTGCGCCTGCACCAGGCTTCCCTTGTTTACAGCTCTCAGCTGGACGTTCCTCCAGTGTCTTAATCTTTCCCTCAAACGCTGCTTGTTTCCCGTACTCTGTTGTTTACTTCTAGCACTCAGACCTCTAACTGCCATGTTCCTGCTGTCTAGTAAGCTTTCTCTTGCTGAGACAAAGTACCCGAGAAGCCTGGGTGTGGGGGGAGGAAAGACTCCTTCCGGTGCAGTGTTTCTGAGGCCTCACTCTGCCCTCACGTAGGGGGCCATTGCTTGGGTAGTGCGGTGAGGCAGGATGTCCTGGGCGGAGGGGGCCGGGCGTGGAGCAGGGCTGTGTCCCCTCCGCAGGAAGGATGGAAGGGTCAGGGCACATGTTGAGGGCCTAATTTTCTTGCACTAGGCCTTGCCCTGTAAAACTGCATCATCTCCTGGGAGGGCCCCAGCCAAGTGACCAAGCCTTTCACAAATGGGATTTTAGGGACATTTAAGATTCAAACCATAACATCTAAAATTTAAGTGCCATAGAGTTAGAATGTAAGGGTGTGGAATTTGTTTATTGCCACCACAACATACAGATCTGTGTCTGGGATGTAGTAGATGCTCTGTAAGTACCTCCTGAATAAACTAATGACAGATATAAATAGGGAATTGCAACACAATTGCCTAATATTGATGAATACTTTAAGAATTATAGAGGTTAAAAACTATTTGGAAGGTCATTGTACTTAAAGAATTGCAAACGCTCTTTTGCCATGTAATTCAGCTAAACAAACTTCTCAGTTCTGGAGAAATGACCAAGAGGTAGGAATTTTCACCCTCATATCTCATTAGCAGTTAGATTTAAAGACCAATTTAGATTTCAAGAGATACTGAAAAATGAAAAGGGTGGTAATTCATTGTAATTTATTCGATTTATTATTCTAATTTATTAGATTCTAGCACTTGGAAACAAACTCAATTTCAGAGATCTTAAGTATAAAAATAAAATGCTTCTTCGAATTAGTGAATTCTGTATACCTCTGTGCTGTTATATTTTATATTAATACTTTATGAAACTACTTTCCTACTTTGAGCAGAGATGAGCATTCTATATTTTGATTTTCTTCCTACTACTGTGAGGCCATTTATAACAAACCTAACATTTTAAATTTAATTTACCAAGTTTACTTAAACTTGAGACTATTCTCTTTTGGTAGAGTGGCAGTTTGGCTTCAAACTATTAATTTTCTTTTCCTGATACTTACACTGAAATACTATAAAAAGTCTAGAGAGATTAGAAAATTTATAGTAGAGTAGCTTTTTATCTCTATGGAACATCAAGATTTATTAATATTCTTTCTTTTCTTGGTCCATTGAAATGTCTCCATAAAAGGTAGTACTAGAAACAAAATATGCAGAGCAATTATTGCACTCAAAATTTATAGCTTCCTTTCCACTGTTTTAAATCTTTACAACACCAAATTATAGAGAGATAAGCATGTCTGGTTAGCGTTTTTAGTTTCAGTGGAAAGTGGGCTAGCCTATGGTCATTGTTCAAGTTTAAAAATTATGAGCATTAAAAGCATAAGTGCTAGAATCTTGCCTGAATGTTCCCTGAAAATGGTGGTGATCAAATGTTCCACCTTTTGAAGGATTAATTCCAAAACTTCATACTCGTGTGGCCTAATTTCTTTCTCAATCATCCATCCCCAAATGCTTTGCCCCTGAAACTTCTTGTGAAAATTGCCTGTGTGGGAGCATTATTTGTATGTTAAAGCCCCAAAACACTAAGCATTCCTATGGTACTATTAAATGAAGTTTTAAATGTTTACATCAGGGCTGGGGATGTAGCTCAGTGGTACTGCTGCCTCTTTGGCAAAGAGCAAGATCCTGAGTTCAATCCCTGGTATTGCAAAAAAAAAAATTTTAAAATTACATCAAGTTAAATGCAGAACTCTTGATGGATGTTAATACTGGAAATAAATGTATATTAGACACACTAATCCACTTCAACATGTTACTAGGTTTAAGAATCATTTCAAAATATTTTGCTAAAGTTTAAAATATATTTAATGAATTTATAAAATATGGTTCTTAAAACATTGAAAGATTTTGAAGTAGTCCAATTTTTCCTCTTAAAAATAACAAGTTTTGAAGTTATACATCAGTGATAGTCTTTTTTTAAATCAGTTTTTGTTAAAAAGTATATTGTATGTAACATGTAGTCAGTTAAGTAGATTTTTGGCTGGTAAGCTGAGTTCTGTTATATTTGAAGTTGATTTTAAAAAGCCTTAATGAACAGTCCTCAAAGTTTATAGATTGTCAGGCAGCTAAAAGAGTAATGCTTAATTATAGAATCTGGAACCAATGCAGCTTGTGTACTTGCTTTTAAAGTGTCTCAGAGTTCTAAACTTGAAGCAGAAAAAGTAGCATTTTATATTAAGGTTATTACACATTCCATTTGTTGTGTACGTGTGCTATGTATGTTATGAGGAATGTTTAGCATTAGCTCCTTCTTTCTGTACATAATGACCATTCACTAAACACTGCCGATGTGGTTTCTTTTTAAATTATTAATTAATTAATTAATTAATTTTGAGGATCTTGCTTTGTAGTTCAGGCTGGCCCTGAACTCACTACATAGCCCAGGCCAGTCTCGAACTCACAGCAGTCCTCCAGCCTCTGCCTCCCAAGTGCTGGGATTACCAGTGTGAGCCACCACACCTGGTTTGATGTGGCTTCTTAAAGGAAGGATTCTGTGCTGTCCTAGGATGTGTTGTGCTCTTGCTGCTTGACACACGGTTTGTGAGGAATTAAACTGTGTGTTAATAGTACCTTTGTAAAGCAGGGTGCAAAATTCAAGATGAAGGAGGTGCACAAATGATCGTTGTGTTTTTAAAATTAGTCATATTTAAAGTTTCTTTATGTTTGATCTTTCACTTTTAACTGCACAGTAAAAATTAAAATGAAGAAAGGAAAGTATGTGTGATATCCAGTTCTCTGAAAAACCTGACTACCCGTGGTACTTACTAAAAGGTTGGTTTCTTGTGCCTGGGCAAGGCCAGCACAGAGCTGAAACTGCTGTGAGAAAAATGGCAGCGTGGCGTTTCCGAGGTGGCATCGCAGGATGGAACTGAGCGAACTCTACAGACTCTTGGAAAGAAGTGCTCTCCTGCTGGTAAATAAGGAAGCACACAAGAGAAGAGGAAGAGAGCAATAGAGAGAATATTTAGATGTGGTCAGAGGGTTAGGGGCCAGCGGAGGGCAGCAGACGTATGGAGGAACCGGCGTGATGAATACAGAGTCCAAGCAGACAGCACAGCCAGGGTGCTCTGCCGTGTACGATCCAAAGCTTTGCACGTCTCCTTTGCCCCTAAGTCGATCGGCGACCTTTTTGAATTGTTTTTAAACAACAGAACAGCTGGGCTTTTCCTGCAGTTCTGTGCCCGCCCACCACCGCTTCTACACACTGACCTCCCACAGGTCACCCTCGGCCCCTCAGGCTGTTTCTCCTCATTCAAAAGCCGATGACCCCTCAGTCGTTCCTTCTTGCTGTCGCACTCAGGTGGCTCCTGCCTGTGTGCATTCCTAATTGGCGCCATGAACCTGTCCACTTCTGACCTAATAAGTGACCGTTTCCTGTAGAAAATTCATTTACAAAAACATCTCTCAGTTATCTGCCAGATATTCTTAGGTGCCTGAAACTTACTAAGTTGGATGTTCCCTTGTACAGAATATACTGAGAACAAACAAAACAGCCCAGTGTATATACGACCAAATATTTCGCCATAGGTAGAGTCACGTAGATAGAATCATACATAGACCAAACTACACATGTGATTTTGATATTTTTTAAAAAATACACCACCCTAGTGAACGTTTTCTGCATCTTTTTTTTCATTGCCCATAATTCATAGAGCATTTTCCATTTCAAGTGAATTCATTTATTTAAGCTTTATAATACCCGATACTATGGATGTACTGTATTTCCTTCAGCTTTCCCTTTGATAGGCATTTTATTTCAAGATTTTCTTCAGTTTTGTATGTTTGTATCTTTTTGTTAATTTCTTTCTCTAGGAAGTAGATATATTTGGTAAAGATTAAAACCTTGGGAAGTATGGGTTCCGACTCGACTCCATTAATTTACTGGTTCTGTGAGATTGAATGCATCCTCTCTCTGATGTGTAAGCTGTAAGGTGTAATTTATTACTGCAATTGGTAAAACAAAACAAAACCTTCAGGTAATAAAACTTCTCAAAGTTTGTGAAAGGTAAGGGCAGGGCGGGGTGAATATAAACATCCAGATTGTGAAGTTGAATTTAATTATTTTGTTTAAATTCATAGGTAAGAGAAAGGTAAATGGATAAAATAAACATGTATTTTCTTTCTGCTAGAATGGAATGACTCCCCTAATGCATGCAGCGTATAAAGGAAAACTGGACATGTGCAAATTGCTTTTACGACATGGGGCCGATGTGAATTGTCACCAACATGAACACGGATACACAGCCCTCATGTTTGCTGCACTTTCAGGTGAAGTTTTTGCTCTTTCTCTGTTAATATTACTTGTACAAACTAAAGTACATATGTTTTAAAGTTAAACACACTTTATTTTAGTAGTTTAAAAAGTTTTGTGGTAATGGTGAGAAGTGGTGGGGCGTGTTTTTGTTTTTTGAGATAGGATCTCACTATGTAGTCCAGGCTGGCCCTTTACTCACTATTTAGCCCAGAGTGGTCTTGAGCTCATGGAAACCCTTCTACCTCAGCCTCCCAAGTGCTAGGATTATAGGCATGCACTGCCATGCCTGCTTGGAAATTGATTTTTTTAAAAAGGTACAATATATGGAATAATTTTATAGTTAACATGGTGATGATTCTTTAGTGACTTAATTAATTCTTTATGTTGACAGTATGTTTTGGTGGAATAGAAGGGCTGAATGTATTATTCTTTCAAGTAGTTCCTTTGGTGTTTTGTTTTTAGATTTTGAGATAATCTGAACACTCTGTTGTTCTCTTGACCAAACAGCTGCTGTGACAGAGCTGTTCACCTCACTGGAATCATGCACTTACATGATCCCACATTGACAAACTTACTCCTACTCACCTTTATTGCTTGAGAAACGCCATCGAAGATTTCATAGGGTTGATTACTGCACTTCTTTAAAAAGCTGTAACACAGCAATCACATTTTAAAAGAATAACTTATATTTTTATAACTCTGGAACACAAAAGCATATCCAAGTATTATATATAAAATATAGAGTCCCAAAATAACACTAACCAGTTTGTTTACCTACAATTTTAACTTCGTTATATAGGGGATACACCATAAACAGAATTAAAATGCAAATGAAAAATGAAGGAAAATATTTATTACATGTCTTATAGGTTCTTATTGGTATACATAGAAAGTTCCTATACCAAAATAGAAGACATATACTGCAACAGAAAATTAGAGAATAAATAATATAACTAGCTGAAAAGTATATAAACCATTTTCAGCAATAATCAAGGAAATTTAAATTAGTACAATAAACTATCATTCTACATTGATTATATTGGCAGAGATTAAGAAAATGATAATGCCTAGGAACATTTTTGCACTGTTTGGAGAATGCATCTCAGCCCACCCTTGCTAGGCACAGTGCACTTAAAATATGCGTGGCCTTTAACCCAGGTGTGATTCGTAGAAACTGTTGCCAAGGTATCTTGCTTCAGATTTGCAAAACCAAACGGAACATGCTGTCCACAGCAGGTAGCTTATAACAGCAGAATATCTATAGTGAATTAATCGAGATGGAATGTGAAGAAAACAGCTTCGGAGGTTGAGATAGAAAAAACTTGTATAAAGATATGCCCCCAGGGATTAATAATTATTCCCGAGCATGCCGGTGTGCGGGATGAAATACTAGTGGGTATTAAAAGAAGACTTTATTAAAACTTTTCTCTTCCTGGTTTCTTTGCTATTTTGTTAGGTTGTTTTGGTTTTATACTGAGTTTTGTCATTGAGAAAATTTTCCTTTTGAAAAGTAATACTCAGTTCTATACCATTTCCATATTACCTGATTTGTTTTCCAGAAATGACTTTGTTTCCAATAATACAGCTTGAAACTAGGGATTCACCCCTGAGCTACAGGCCAGACCACCTACCACCCCTTTAAGTTTTTATTTTGAGGCAGAATCCTGCTAAATTGTGCTCCTCCTGTTCCAGCCCTCCAGAGTGTTGGATTACAGGGCTGTGCCCCAGTGCTCGGCTGAAAACAGGGCTTTTAAGAACAGTAGGTTCTGTCACTTTTTTTGTTTAATTGTGATTCATAGCTTGGAAAAAGAAAATATGTATATGATAAACCCCAAAGTACGTGTGTGGGGTGAATGTAATTTAAAGGAGGTGTTTAAATTGTGTATTCCTTAATGTTGACAAATCTGTTTCCTTTATTACAGGAAATAAGGACATCACATGGGCAATGTTGGAAGCTGGGGCTGAGACAGACATTGTCAACTCGGTGGGAAGAACAGCAGCTCAGATGGCGGCCTTCGTGGGTGAGCTTTTGCTCTAGTTTGACACTGGAGTTTTTCAAAATTTCCTTTCTGAAAACAACAACAACAACAACAAAACCACTTCTTGGACCACACATACTCTCTCATTTCTTTTTTAAAAATAAGCAGGTACAATCCCCTCTGAATAATGTGGTAAAATATATAGTGATACTTTAGAAAATATGAATAGCTCTTTTGAATTTCCATTTTATGAGACTGAAAGTCTGGAAGGGCCAGCATTTTAATTGCAGTCATGTGCTTTGAAGATATTTTCTCTCTGCTGGAAGTAGATTAACCTAATATTTAAGAACATAAACTGTGGAGTCAGCAACCTGGAGTTGAAATTCTAGGTGTGCTGCTTTAATAACAAGGTACTTAATGATTCTCACTTTCAGTTTCCTTACTGTGAAATGGTTACAAGATTATTTCAAGGATTAAAAGATGATAGACTTAAATGGCTTTATATATAGCACTAAACAAAAAGAACCATTTACTCTCATTAATAATAATTGTGACAGGGACACAATTCTCTCTTAGAAGGTACATATGATAGTAATATTCAGCTTGTTCATTATCATATATATCAACCACAAATATTTATTTGTGTGCCTAATAATTCTTGGCACCATGAATCCTGTTGATGTAATGTAGAGGTATAGGTAGGAGGGAATGAACACTTGATCATTGCTAATTTGAACTCATTGAACTGGCAGTTAAGAGAGTCCAATGATGGAAAAGCAAAGATGGACGGCCAGCCTTGGTGGTGCATACCTATAATCCCAAAACTTGGGAGGCTGAGGCAGGAGGATCGCTTTAAGCCACCCTGGACTACATAGTGAGTTTAAGATGGCCCTGTATTATACAGCAAGACCCTTTCTCAAACAAACAAGAGGAAAAAAAAGCTAGAAACATCTGTTTTATTGGAAGTGCAATCAAGCGGCCTTGTGGAGACCAATAATTTATTAAACAGTTTCTTACTGTTCTCAAGTTATGTACCCTACTTATCGTTGTAGGTTACTTGGTTACAGTAGGGAAGATGTTTTTCAAACTTCCATAACATTTAGAAGCATGACAATGACAAACAGTGTGAAAGTTTAAGAGGGAATTTAAATTCTGTAGAAGTGCATGGGGAATGGGGGTCTTCTCTCCTGTTCTAACTGGTCATTGAGAGAAACAGATACAGTGAGAAATAGCCAGGCATACACAATATTAACTAGACATCATTTAGATTTTATTTTTAAATTTTCTTGAGACTGTGCCGGGCGTGGTGGCTCACGCCTGTAATCCCAGCACTCGGGAGGCAGAGGCAGGAGGATTGTGATGTGAGTTTGAGGCTGAGCTCAGGGCCAGCCAGAACCACAAAGCGAGACCCTGTCTCCAAAAACCTAAAAAAAAAAAATTTTCTTGAGACTGAGTATCAACCGGGTATGAGACTGAGTATCAACTGCCCAATGCCCAGTCATCTTGTGATGGCATTATGTCCATAGATGCTTTTGATGTATTTTTAGGAGGATTTGAGAAAGGATGGCTTTGGCTGTGATGAAAAAAAATACTTCATCTCCCCGTAGGAAGCTCAGAGTTCCTCCCAGTCCACTTCTAAGTTACTTTGAGGGTGTCAGTACAGTGGGAAAAGAACAGTAAACTAGGAATTTGGAGATTTGTATTTCAGTTCATGTTTCCTTCTCATCTGGATTAGGAGAAAATTCCGTCACTTCCGTGGGCCTTAGTTTTTGCTCTCTCTGCAGTGAAGCCGAGGAATTGGTGAGCTCCAAGGTTTACTTAACTTGACAGTTTCGAGAGGTCTACGATAAAACAAAGTCGATCTCAGGTATAGGTTAACTTCTCCAGGGCCACGGTTCTGGAAGCGGCGGGGCTTGTCTTGCAGTGACTGTGCTGCTCTGTGCTTTCTTTCACAGTCTTAGTGGAATTTGAGGACACAAAGTGGTCACATTCTAATGTCCTGTTCTACAATAAAAGTAATGTTTTCATTACATTTTAAACTACTTAGACTAATTCCATACCTGGAGAATTACAATGCAATGTTCCAGCTGAAATTATATTTTCCATATAATTAGCCTTAAAGAGTCTTTCTGTTTTTGTTTCCATCCAGTGGATCAATTTATACACACGTATAAAAGATTTTCATTCTTCAAAAAATGTAATCAGTCTTCTTTTGCTTGTTATAAATGCAAAAACATTCTTGCCCACTTCTTTCTTTTTAATATTTGTCATTTTTGTAGTGTAGCTTTTAAACATATTTTGGGTGAATTTCGTTTTATAAGTCATGCATAGACTCTTTCAGCAGGTATTTAGATGGTGCATATTTAGTAAGATTACTTGTATACTCAGTTGCCTTTTCAGTCACAGTGTTCATGCCCGTGGGTGTGTGTGTGTGTGTGTGTGTGTGTGTGTGTGTGTGTGTGCATAAATGTGTGTGACTGTGACTTGCTCGGTCAGTTTGTACCTCCACCCCAGCCCCCCAGGCACTGAGTGTTCGGAGTCCGGCAGAAGGTGGAACCCTCAGTTTATTTTTCTACTTCTGTGTTTGCCTATTCAGGCTACAGTTTATTTTCTCTGCTTCTTCCACCTCCTCAAAGCCAACTTTGTGTTTTTAGTACCGCTGTTATTAGAACGTCATTGGCAGCATGTAGCTTTGCTCCCAGTAAAACTGTCTACAGTTTGATTTCTCAGTTGTTCTGTGACCTTCCACTGTCCTTGTGTTCCTGTCCCTCCTGAGAGCTCTGACTTGGTTTGGTTTTGGTTATGGGTCCTGCTCAGATGAGCAGTTGCCATGTCCCCTCTTCTTACTGTGACAAATACCCCACACTGTCAAATGTAAAGGAGGAAGTCTCCTCTTGACTTACTGTTCCTGAGGTTTTGGTCGATGTCTGGAGAGGCGTGTGGAGCAGAACTGTTCATATCTGGGTATCCATAAAGCAGAGAGAAAAGAGAAAGAGCCAGGGAGCCAGGGAACGAGATGAGACAGCTCCCACAAATACATCCAGGACCTGCTTCCTCCAAAGGGGCGTCACTTCCTAATTGACCTTTCACATGAACTCATAAATGGCTCAATGGATTAATTTACCTGAAGGAATACGTTTGCACACGCGGGGACCTGTGTGATTTTGATGCTGTCATGCTATAACCCACTTGAATTAGATTTCTTCAAAGCAGTAATCATTTTCAAGGCAGAGCTAACCCTGATTTATTTCAGAATTTAATACAGATGGATACATTCTAGAAGGGAGGAAGAAGAACAGACCCACTGGGTCCCTTCCTAATGAAGAACAAGTCTGGAATTGTGGTACTTAATGTTAGTGTGGAACCTGAGATAATACTGTGATCACTATGAACTTCCCTTTTCAACTTAGAGATACTTTTTCATGTAATTCCCCATCCATGCCTTTTTTCTCATTTCCTGGATTTCTTCACCTTTTCCTCCATCGTAATGACTTCTCTCTCTGAATTAGTCTTTTCTTAGGAATTGTTTGTCCACTTGATCTACAGTTACCTAATTTAGTACTCAATAATAAAATAATTACCTCTTTCCATTTGTTTATTGACTTAAAGTTTGAATCTTTCTGTAGGGTATTTTTCCTCTTCCTTGGTAGTGGGGCCTTCAGAGTTTAGCTGTGAAATCCAGGCTGGTCTTAAGTTCATTATATTTCTGCTTCAGCCTCTTGAGGGCTGGAATTCTGGGCCTGAGCTACCATACGTGGCTATGGCTGTTTCTGTTCGGTTCTTGGTGGGCTTTGTTCTTGCTGTTGTCCCTGCTGGAGGCTCTGCATGGTTCTGGAACTGCAGGATCCCCAGGGTACTCTGTCTGCTGGCAGCCAGGTGCAGCCCAGGGTGGTGGAGCAGCCCAGGGAGGCACTGTGGTCTCGTGACTGGTGGCCCTGAGACACCCCGGCAGCTGAGCTATGGGGAGGAACCATCTGGCCCCCACCTGTGTTCCAGGGATCTCCGTGGGGCAAGCAGAGTCCTCTGCCAGCCTGGGCAAAGGAGCAGCTGGCCACCATGCTGTGCCCCTGCAAGTCACCTGTGGTCCCCAGGATCCTGGGGCTACTCCTTGGTCGTGTGCATGTGGGTAGGGCCTCGTGGACTGCCCCATGTGGACAGGGCTCAGGGGAGGAGAGCCACGGTTGTTCCCAGGCATTGCCAATCCTTTGGCCCTAGACAGGCAGAGAGGAGGAAGTCTCCAAAAGGCTTGGAAGAGCCCAGGTTGGCGCCTGCCCTGTGCATCCTGCCTGATGGCCCAGGTGGCCATGGCCATGCTGCAGAGAGGAAGTGGAGGGAGAGCCCGGGAAGGGATGCGGCAGGAGCCACCGCCAGGTCACCAGCCACAGCTGCACCAGCAGGTCTCTGGTAGAATCGTTCCCAGTGTGGGAAGTGCTCAGAGGAATGGCCAACCAGCAGGGGAGAAGCCATGCAGATTCCAAGCTTATGGAGCAGAACTTTTTCTGTAATTCATTTCATGGAACAGCCAAGCTTGCCTCAAATGCAGGAGGAGGGGACATTGAAAACTGTTAATAGTAACTATGATAAAGCTCCTTGACATAATGTATATTTAAGTTATGTACAAATATACCTGGATGTGATTTAGGGAAGCATGATTATCGTTTTTATGAGTGGAGACAGGTTGTAATCAATTCTTACAAAATACTTTTGGGATCAATTATAATTTGAACATGGCTTTTTAAAAAATTCTTGTATTCTTCTTATGGAATAGTGTATCTTGTGGGTATGTGTGTTTGTGAGCTACTGATGCTTAAAATCAAGTCCTTCTCATCATGCGGCATTCCTAGCCCTTTAAAAATTCCTGATTTTATGACAGCATTTCTTTGTGTTGTGAAGTTGCTCAGCCCAGGCTTGAATTTAAGAGTCCTCCTGTCTCAGCCTCCCAGAGTGCTGGGATTACAGGCTTACACCACCACACCTGGCTAGAGTGTGTGTCTTTAAAAGATGATTTTGGGGAGAGGGGTTTAAAGTGGTCATCAATGTTCTCTAACTCCCCTCGTCATCCTCTACCCTTCTTTCCTGAAGAATAAAGACATCTGCATGTTTAATTCATGTGAAAACAGCAACATACTAAAAAAAAAATCCAGTCATGTTAACAATAAAACAACTACTTTCCTGTTTTTCTCCTGAAAGGTCAACATGATTGTGTGACAATAATCAACAATTTCTTCCCTCGAGAGAGACTGGATTATTACACGAAGCCCCAGGGACTGGATAAAGACCCCAAACTGCCCCCGAAGTTGGCTGGCCCCCTGCACAAAGTCATTACCACGACAAATCTTCATCCTGTCAAGGTAGTGCTGTGTCATCACACTGCTTTCATGTCAGTGTCACTCCTACTGTGCATCACGGTAGTCTCAGGTTGCGTTTTGTAGAGGTAAAGTGTGCTGGGATCACTCCTGTTCAGTGAGGGGTCCCTAAAGGGTGCTGCTGGATGAAATCTAGGGGACAGAAGAGAACCAGGGAGGAGCAAGGGGAGGGCCTGGGCCGCCTTGCCTCGCCCAGCCGTGTGGCTGGCCGAGAGGCAGGAGTCAGGCTTCTCTGTTGATCCGTTGGTCACTGGCCAGGCCCTCTTCATCTCAGGGTGCCCAAAAGCAAGGTGGCCTCCTGGGAATGAGGACAGCTCTTAGGAGAAGGAGGGAGCCCTCAGCCCGTGGCAGCCTGCACTCAGCGTGAGAAGCTGGGCATAGCGTGCAGGCCCATGTAGAGGATTCGGTGGGCATCGGGGGAAGTACCTTGGCCTGTGATCATTTCAATACAAATGGCTCTGATGCCTTTGTGGGACATCAAATCATCAAACTTTTAGACCAACATAAATGTTGCTTAAGGGATACTTCAAGATTTAGCTGTAACCACATACCACAGTGTCGTGTGGTGACTCATTCCCACCAGCAATCAGTACCACATAACACAGTGCCAGGTGTGCTGACTCATGCCTGTAATACCAGCACTCGAAAGGCAGAAGCAGAAGGATTGCGGAGTTCAGGACCAGCCTGAACTATAAAGCGAGACCCTGTCTCAAACATACTAAAAAAAAAGGGCGAGGCCTAGATTTAGCTCAGTGGTTCCCGCCCCTGCCTTGCAAGTGCAAGGACCTAGGTTCATCCCTAGTAACCACATACAACAATGCTGGATGTGGAAACTCACGCCCACCAGCAATCAGTACCACATGCCACAGTGCTGGGTGTGGGGCATGGTGGCTCACACCTGTAATCCCAGCATTTGGGAGGCAGAGACAGGAGGATTGCTGTGAGTTCAAAGCTGAGCTCAGGCCTAGCCTCAACTATAAAAGCCAGACCCTGTCTCAAAAAAAAAGCTAACCTGAATTCTCTTCACTGCTGTTTTTATTTGGATCAGTCATCACAGTAAAGAAGAGTCAGGGAAAAATATTTGAATAAAGGAAGGCTTAGAATTTACCCTTAAAAAATGTCTAGTTCTCTCCTTTCTTGCACATAGGGGAACAAGAGTGCTCTCAGGAGTCCCAGGCGCTGCTTACCTATGGTGCCTTGGGCGTTGGCCAGGCTGTGCTGAGAAACAGGAGACAGGCTTTTTGTAGGGGTCCAGTACGGTGCAGAGATGTCTGCGAGTTCAAAGGCCCTTGTTCCACCATGGCCTGAGCAGTGTAGAGATGCTAGTTTAGACTGACTTGAAAAACCACCTGTATTTTTCTGATTCTATGTTGCTTTACCTTCAGACTGTGGTGAGATTCTGAAATAAACTTTGATGGCTCTGTGGAGTCTATTCTCTCAGGGTACAATAGCCTAAGAATTATTCCATCCTTAGTTATCTTTAAAGATATACATTTTAATTAAATTAGATTAAGTATATTTATACAGAACATTGCAAATATCATTCTGTTCACTTAAAACCCTTTCTTTTACCTATTCTTCAGATATAAAAGCTGCCCAGTTGCTTTTACAGTGACCTATTTCTAATGCTTTACCCTTTTCAAGCTAGCATGGTTCTTTATAGTGAATATTATTTTAAAATAGTAACAAATAGCCACTTGTAAAGTGAAGCATCTTTTGAAAGAAGTGTAAAGATTTGACCCAATAAACAATCCCTCTTTTCATTAGCTGGCACCTAACATAGGTACATTTGTGTCCAGTCTCAGTGGCTGCTATAGCAATAACAATGTGTTTGTTTTCAAAAGGGACTTGGGGAATTATGTTATACCCAGGAAGTACAGGTTATCTAGGAGAAAAATAGAACCCTAGGGTTGGGAAAATGGCAGCCTATTTTAGCCTGTAGGTGGGAGGAAGACAGGTGTGCAGAGAGTAGCTTAGAATTGTTAACTTGCGGGGCCGGGGAGTTAGCTCAGTGGTTCCGGCACCTGTCTTGCAAGCGCAAGGACCCGGGTTCGATTCCCGGTAACCACATAACAATACTGGGTGTGGAGACCCACACCCAGCAGCAACCAGTACCACATACCACAGTGCCGGACGTGGTGGCTCACGCCTGTCATCCCAGCACTCGGGAGGCAGAGGCAGGAGGATTGTGATGTGAGTTTGAGGCTGAGCTGAGGGCCAGCCTGAACCACAAAGCGAGACCCTGTCTCAAAAAAACCTAAAAAAAAAAAAAGAAAAGAATTGTTAACTTGCTAATTTCATCACTGTGATGGGATTTGAGGCCAGAGGTACGGTTAGTGGGAGAGCATTTGCCTCGCATACCTGAGACCGTGGGCTTGACCTGTCGTACCATTAAAATCTAGAAATTTAAACTGCTGCTGTATGAATTTTTTCTAAGGTAGCAGTTCTTTAAGAGATGAAATTCACATCATTTTTATGGTAGAAGGAATATATTTAAGTTCTCTTTGACATTTCATAAGGGTTTCTTTTATATTGCTTCATAATCCTGCAGACATGAGAAGAGAACTAGTTCAAATAGTCCTTGTGTAGCGTCAGGTAACTACTTCCGCAAACTCAGTAATCCTGTGGTTGTCATTATCTGAAAATATTGGCTTTAGATTATAAAATAAATTAGGTCTGGTGTCTCAAAACAAAAAGAAAAAATCTGGATTCTGTTTGAGAATTTTAAAAACATATTCTCACTTAAAGTAATTTATTCTCTAATTATAAATGACATTTAAAAATATTAACTGTCTTTAAGTTATTTCAGTTAACACAAGTATAAGTAGGTTATTAATGAATCTTTTCTGCTATGAAATTATTTTTGATATATCTTTTGTTAAGGGAAGTAATCAAATTCACTATGGATTCTGATTACATTTATTTCAGGTCCCTTAAATCATTAGTATGTGGTCGATTTTTAGAAACAGATTATATGTAAATCTTAACAATATTAAAAGTAAATGAGAATCCTTTTTTAATTTTTGATGAGCAGCTAGTCTTAGTCAATTTCCTAGTAGGAGGGGGTTTTACTTTAGCTAACAGGTGACCTTTTCTTCATGCCCCAAGAGAAGAATGTAATTCGTGAAATCTGTTCCCTGTTTCCTGGTACTTGCGGTCCCTGGATAGGTATTTAGCTGTGACACAGTGCGAGGTTCAGGGGTGTTGACTGCTCTGCACGTACAGCTGTGCCCATATTACAGACATGGATAATACTTTTGTGACATGAGGGACTTCTGTGAAGTCCTGTGAAGACCAACTTCAAGTCTCTTAAGTCATCAAAGCCGATAAAAACTACTCTTCCTTACACTAAATTCAAGCTTCATCATGACACATGGCTCACTGTGTGAGATCTGATAAATGTCTGCTGGTTTCCTTTCGAAGACTATTCACGGTTTCTTCCTGACCTATTCTCATCACTACTGTAGGACAATGGAAAGATCTTCAGGAAAATTTCTAGTGAAAGGTAGTTAATTGGAAAGTAAAACAAATTTTATTTCTAGACTTTTTCTTTTTGTAAAAAAAAAAATCTCATTTCCTTATAATTAGTAAGAATTAATGAAAATCATAGTTCTCTTAGCCATGAAATTAGAGAGTTTAATGCTGTCAACTAAAAGTTTCTCAGTATTTGATTCTTTATGCAAAGGCTATGCACATATCCACAGTTCTCTTTAGGGGAGACAGTGAAGCCTTGTACCTTGTGACATATTTAACACCCTATTTAGGTAGCCAGAGGTTTCTTGAATCAAGGTTCTTCTGTATTGCTTTATAACTTTGCCTAGTGGCAGTGTCTTCTGAGCCCCATAAGTATATGATCCTGAACAAGGCTTTATTTGGTAGTCTCTTGAAATCAACTAAAGCAACTTCCTAATTTGTATGTGTGAAAGTCTCTCGTGGAAAATCTAAGTTCACTGGACTTGCTTTTAGATTGTGATGCTTGTGAATGAGAATCCTCTGCTAGCCGAAGAAGCTGCCCTGAATAAGTGCTACAAGGTGATGGATCTGATTTGTGAGAAATGTATGAAACAAAGAGACATGAATGAAGTCTTGGCTATGAAAATGCATTATATCAGCTGTATCTTTCAGAAATGCATCAGCTTCTTAAAAGGTGGAGAGAATAAATTGGATGCCCTGATCAAAAGGTAATGCCTTTAATTGTATACAGTACACAGAGGTGAATAGTGTCTTTTTTTTTTTTTTTTTTTTGAGACAGGGTCTTGCTTTTGTAGTTCAAACTGGCCCTGAACTCAGCCTTGAACTCATAGCAATCCTCCTGCCTCTGCCGCCCAAGTGCTGGGATTCCAGGCATGAGCCAGCACAGCCAGCACTGTGGTATGTGGTTCTGATTGCTGATGGGCTGAGTCTCCACACCCCACATTGTTGTGTGTGGTTACCGGGGATATGAACCCAAACCCAGGATCTTGTGATTGCAAAAGCAGGCACCGGAACTACTGAACTAAATCCCCAGCCTGATAGTGTCTTATTATGTGATGCCTAGTTATGGATTTAAGAAAGAATTTTAGCAGTAATTGGTATCATTGGGATCGCATAAAGTTTGCAAGAATCAAGGGCCAACATTTACTTAGATTGAGTTGTTAGTTTGTGCTCTGTCTCATGATTTTTAGTTGTTGCCACTGAGTTATACATGAGGAATCTTAAAGTTAGGAGAGGTGAACTAGCATGCGGCCGCCGGCGGGGTAGGAGGCGAAGTATACTGTGCTGTGGCTTGTGGCTCTGGATTCCTGACACCAGTCACAGAGCTTCTTCTGGAACCCGGGAGAGCTATGTGTTAGTCTTGTCCTGCTCTCTAGCAGAGATCCAGTTCTTCTCAGCTCACTGAGGAAAAGGAACTTAAACTAGGAGTGTGTAACCTAATGAAACGTTTCATTCTGCCTCCAAGTAACAGAAATGGTAATGAGTAACTAGTTCATCTGATAATTGCATTTCACTTTTCACGGTGGGGTCACCTGCGCCTGTGTCTGGGGCTCGGGAACCTGATAAGGCCAAAGCCTAATGTTCCTTCAGGCAGCATTTTGGATGGAGTCCATCATCCTCATTTGAATAGTCTTAAGTAGCAAAGAAGGAACTAATAAAAGCTATTGGGTTTAGCTAGGAGGAAAATGCTAGTGAGTCCACTTCAATTGCTCTTTAAAAATATCTTTCAGCTTGTTAAAGGGCCGAGCTTCTGATGGCTTCCCAGTCTATCAAGAAAAGGTCATCAGAGAAAGTATCAGAAAGTTTCCTTACTGTGAAGCGACACTCCTGCAGCAGCTGGTGCGAAGCATTGCGCCTGTCGAGATCGTAAGGCTCCTCTCAGGTTTACTCTGTCAAGAAGACTTCATTAACAAGTACTGGCATCGTACTGTTAAAGACAAATTCTCTTGAGTTTTTATTCAGAAAATATTTAGGAAGAAAGAGGGGATAGATTTACCTGCTGAACCTGTTTCTTCCTGTCCATTTCTTCTCTCATGAGCTTCTTACATTGTAGCTGTCATCTTAAGAAACAGTATTTCTCTCCATGGGAAGGCAGCAAAATATGAGTGATGTGTCACCTCCCGATTGGTTTGGGTAGCCAACCATCAATCGCTAATAAGGATCTGTATGTTCATCACATACCCAGACACACAGAGGTGGACAGAGGGGGTCTGGCACAGTGTCTCAGAATGGATGAGAGTCAACTCATGTCCCATTTTTACCCTATACTCCTTTGCCGTGTAGGTTTTCATAGCCTTGCTTGTGACCACTGCTTTAGGCTCCCACGCCCATCCCAGGCAGGCAGGAAGAACAAAAGGGTCTATGTGGAGAAGCAGAGCTCTCGTAGACATGCTCTGTCTCTTTGTCAGCCGACCCCTCAGCTGCACAGGACTTGGGGAAATGAGTGTTACTGACCTATTTAGCCACTGCTGCTCTGGGAAAAATGCTTTGGTTAGCGAGGATGTGGGGTGGCTGTCAGAAGCGACTAGCAGTGCCTGTCTGCTCACATGCTGCCCTTGTGGGAGAAAACAGAACTGAAAAGATCAGCCTGGAGTTCTCAGCAACAGTCAGAGCGGGTCATGGGGGGAGTGAGCAATTCGTCTTAGCCCTGTAAGCTAGAATAATGTCGAGCTTTACAGACTGTAGTGACTGATGTTTATCCTAATGATCTAAGTCATCGAGAAAAGGCGAGGTTAAAACAGAACTTCTGCACTTCAGAAAGACTTTGCTTTCAAAATTTCTGTTCCTTACAAGTTACACTTTCTGCTCTTTGGAAAACACCTCAAGCTCGCATAGTTGAGTGTCCCAGGTGGCCACAGTTGCCTGCCTGAAGCTTTTGTGCATAGTAGATTTTAGGCTCTGCAGGGTGCTGGCCTTTGCCTAACACGAAGTTTTCTGGGCTGGCGGCTGTGAGGGTCTCCCTGCTGCTCTGTGAGGGTACTGATGCCTGCACCCACGTGTGCAGGTCTTAATTCTCTCTGCCTGGTGTGAGACTCTAGATTTGGACTGTCAGAAAGCTCCGCAGGAATTGTGTTCAGGACTGAATTCAGGAAATAGCACTCCATTGTAGTGGATTATGCCGTTCAAGATCTTTTGCTTTACACGCTAACAGTACACATTTGACATTTTGCAGTGTAGCTCATTTTCCCGTTTTTGCAGAGTACAGTGAATAAAGCCTCCTGTTTGTTCCCAGTCTGAGTGTCTTCCCATGAGAGGGACCTCTGGCACCAAGACATTCTGACAGTACAAGAAAGTTCCTGTCACACGGCAGGGACAAAGGGGATTCTGTGTGGTTACTTGTCGGTATCACTGCTAAGTTTTTTTTTTTCCTGACATAAGAGTTCACAGCAACACAGTGGTCTTAGCAGAATCTCTTTTACTTTCAGCTTCGAGGTGGGATGTAGCTAAGAGGCAGAGTATTTGCTAAATAAATCAGTGTGTTGTATGACTCTCCCACAAACACCCATGTTGGGAAAGATTTTTAACCATATCTCAGGCAATTCTGTGTACACAGAATATAATTATTAGGATATCTGTTGGATATATCTTAGTTTGTTAGATAATTGGCTAGACTCATGTCTGATCCCGTGTACTGCTTTTGCGGCAAGATAATACAGATTTATGAGCATTTAATGTAACATGAAGTAGAAGTAATTCTCAAACTTTCAGTATGTCTCGGAATTGCCTGGAAGTGTTGGTAACTGTGCAGTGTGGTTTCCTCCTCAAAGATTCCTCTGTGAGAGGAATGAGCTGACTGGTGGGTTTGCGTTTTTAGCAAGTTCTCTCAGGCACATCAGCATCTCAGCACAGTGGGTGTAACCTCTGCTAGCTGCGTCTTCATTCCACCCCATTTTCCTCATCAGTATCCTATATTTAGTCCAAAAGAGACTGAGCACTTTCATATGAAAAGTTAATATTGTCACTATCATGTGCATTCAGGAGCATTAGAGTTTCAAAATGAATTTTATTTCTTGAATTTCTTAAGTATTCTCTTTGACCATCATGAGTTAATAAATAGCACAGAACATTATTTCCAGATATTTTCTAAAAGTCTCTTGTCCATATAACAAGGTAATATAAAAATGAAGTCTCAAGAAAAAGAAGCAAAGGCAAATGAAAATGAAGATTTGAAAAGTGGCAAAATTTTGATTGGAAATGAATATATAAATTTGAGAAACTTAGTACAAAGAACCATTAAGAGTAGATAAAAAATAGATATTCTGTAATTATTTTTGCTTACTTCAGATGAGATTAAATAGCATTGCCTCGGGCACCTGAACAATTTCTGTTATAATTTTCTTCATAGAAGTTCCATAAATCCTCTTTAATCACTTGTCCTGATTTCAATAGCCACGTAATAATAGTTTCCACATTTTTGGTTTTTCTTAATACTTAATGCACTTTGAATATTTGTTTATTAAAAGGGAACATTTCAGTGATAATTTATTTGAATGGTAGAGCGATACCTAGTAAATGATTTAAAATAGATGGTACTTAAAATACTTAATTAAAACAGACTTCTACGTTTAAGTTAGTTAAGTACTTTGATATGCTTTTTAGTTGTCCTACAGTTACCTGAGTATTGTCCTGATGTCAGTTCTCAGAAAATGTTACTGTCTCTAGACAACATTGTGTGTGTTGGATGATATCTCTGTGGTCTGCTGTGGTGATTTCAGAGGGTTTTTTTCTCCTCCTCTTACCTACTCCAGGGTTCAGATCCGACTGCATTTTCTGTACTGACCCAGGCCATCACTGGGCAGGTGGGGTTTGTGGACGTTGAATTCTGTACCACCTGTGGAGAAAAAGGAGCTAGTAAAAGATGTTCGGTGTGCAAAATGGTAAGAATGGAGTTTGTTTATCATTGATACCTGGTGAAGATCACATGCAAGCTGACAATTGAGTATTGATATTCTGTAAACATAAAGTTGATAATAGACTTTTAAATAAATTCTAATATGTGAAAGTATTGCATCTAATATGAAAAAAGTAGTTTCAAAGAGAACAGTAGGATAAATGTAGTTCTGTGTGTTCTGTCCGACCTTCAATGTATTAGTCATTTTCCTGTTGCTGGGACAAAATACCCAACACGCACAACTTAAAGGGGAAGGTTGATTTTGCCTCACAGTTGCTGTGGATTCAGCTGTGGAGCTGGCTGGCTCCAAGGCAGGAATGGCATGGCAGAGGACAGCGGTTCATCGTAGGGCCCAGGAAGAAGAGTCGGAGAGGAGGAGCCAGGGACAAGCACACACACATTCATGTCACACCCCGTGAGCACCTCTGGCCCAGCCCCGCCTTCTATAGCACATTCAGTTACTAACTTACAGTAGATGAATCCACTGGTCAGTGTAATGCTGCATGATCCAGCCACCTTGCACATGACATTTAGGGGCATTTTCCATCTAAGCTATTACATCTAATTTGTGGCTAAGAACAAAGGATATTTGATGAATATGAGAAAAAAAACGAGAGAAATGAGAGAGCAAGAGGACTGAAACGGAGGCAGACATGAAAATGTAGATTAGGACAATTTGTAGATACCCAGTCAGTTCTTTGGATGGTGACCTTCGTTCACTACAACCTCATCAGTTCTGCCTCTTAAAACTTTTAACTTCTGGGGCTACTCAGTGGTTCCAGCATCTACCTTGCAAGCGCAAGGTCCCTAGTTCAATCCCTAGTAACCCCATACAATAATGCCAGGCCAGGCGTGGTGACCCACACCCACCAGCAATCAGTACTTACTACTTACTGGGTCCCTGTGATCCCAGCGTTTGGCAGGCAGAGGCAGAAGGATTGCTGTGAATTTGAGGCTAGTCTGGGCTACATAGTGAGTTCAGGGCCAGCCTGAACTACGAGTGAGCTCTGTCTCAAAAAAAAAAGACCGTAACTTCTGAATAGACTAATTTGATTTCCCAGAGGTGACACTGCCTCCTCTGCCAGAATTGTTTGTAAAAAAGCGTGTGTGATTGTGCTCCTCTTCTCATTTCTGGTTGCCACCTGCAGGCTTCTATCGGAATGTGGTCTTGATTCCACAGGTGGCACTAATCTGTTGATTTTAAGGCAGAAATTCTTCAACATGTTCAGGGAAACCCATTACAATGTGCTATAATCTACTTCTGCAGCTTTATCCCCTTTCATTTCTCCTTCTCGGGCTCTCAGTTTCTTCCTGTGGGAAATGGGGCTACAGTCGGGAGAACTAAGCGAGCGTGTGTGTTGGTAACTACTGCTGCATGTGGGAACACTGTCACACCTGTGCTAGAAATAAGTCTTTACTCTTCCTCCATTTGTGCTCAGCCAGCCTCAGCTCTGGCAGTGCAGCGGCTGAGAGTGTCCTGTGACAGTGGCAGAGGCGCAAGGCAGAAGCTAAAATGCACAGGGCCCCTGAGTCGTCCCTGTGAAACCATCGTGCCACTGCCTCCGTGTTACCATCAGTCAGGTGGCCACATCTAAAGTCAGATCGCTTCCATGCTGCACCCTGGATTGACATGGGAAGGGTGTGAGCACATCCCTGAGTGAAGAGTTGGAGCCAGTAATAGAATCCATCACGTAGTCCGGGGCTTGGCATATGTTTAAGGACTTTTATTCCCGTGCCCATTTATAAAAATAGAAACTTACTTATAAAAAACTTATTTGCCTTTGTATACTGTTCTCTTTCTACTTTTTTTTCTTCCTTTATTTTGTTCAAGGTGTTTACTTGGATGCTTCTTTCCTATTTCTCTACCCAGCCTGATTCCCCCAGTGACAGTGAGCCACTATTTCCTCCCATTTGCGCAGGGCTCCTAGATCCTGATGGTGACTCTATCCTGATATAGTCCAGACTTTTAGCCACTTGCACTGAGGCCTTGCTGTGATCCCAGCTAATTGGGAGCTGGAGGCAGGAGGCCTGCAAATTTAAGACCAGTCTGTGTAGCCGAGTGAAACTCTGATAATAGAACATAAAAAAAGCTAAGGATGTGGCTCAATGGCAGAGGACTTGCCTCGCATGCATGAGGCCCTGGATTCACTTCCTAGTACTGCAGAGTGAATAAATAAGGCATGTGGTTAGATATTTCCCTTCTTCCATTCTACTCCGTCCTAGTGTTTCTCCACACTTGTTTCCTAGGGGCCAGCTCTTGTCTTCCTTATCAGTTTACTGAACCTATCCTGGTACATCAGAGATTCTAGCCCATTTATTAGAGTCTTTGGTAGACTGTTTGGTTATATATCTATTATTTTAAAGTATAAGATAAAATTTGAAAACCCAGATAGTATACAACCACACATCATACTTTAGAATATAGAAATTTTGACATTTCTATATTATTATTCTTGGCTTATTGTCAGAGTTGGCAAATCTGCCACCAAAGCAGAAAAATGAAAATAAATTTATGATTGGTTTCAGGTAATATATTGTGATCAGACTTGCCAAAAAACCCACTGGTTTGCACATAAGAAAATCTGTAAGAATCTGAAGGATGTTTATGAGCAGCAACAGCTGGAGGCTGCCAAAGAGAAGAGTCGAGAGGAGAACAGTACGTATATAGTTCCACCCACTCGGCGGGGGCTGGGCACCAGGGTCCCCAGGAGCCTGCATGTGCTGTGGCACTGGGAGGTAGATGCTATTATCTCCGAGCACATGGGAGCCGAATATTTTCTGGACACCAAGGAAGCGCTGGGGTGACCATCAGGACCACACTGAAATGTGTCCCCTTCTGTGGGTCGATACAGTGATGATAGTCAGGCTGGATATCACCGGAGAACAGACAGAAGCTGCTGAGGAATGTTTCATTCCACATTCTTCCCTCTAACTCGGGAGCCGCCCTGGACTGTGGGAGGGTTCATCTTGAGTGCTCATGTTGCACAGTGAAACCTCTGAGTAAGGAAAATAGTTTCTCTAATACTTACCAAACGAAGGTTGTAATGTTGGAAGCATTTAAATTTCTTGGATTTCAAAACTGCAGTAAAATTGCACAATGTATCTACAGGTTACAGGGTAAATTGCACCTCTGATGGACAGGGGTCAGAGCGGTGAGACCTCGGGGGTGGGGGGGCGGTGACTTCTTCATCAGGAACAGCTGCTGTGGCAGTGAGGACACCCCCACGCCACGCCCCACTGCAGGGAGCAAGTCGTGGGTCCTTCGAGAGCATGTGTAATTTGAAAACACTACACAGGTGACTGATCGATCACCTGTACCCTTCAGGGAATCTTGTCCCCTTTACAATTTGCCTAAGAATTCACCTGTGGCGTGGCTGACGGCTTGGTAAAAAATTGAACCATTTCTCATTAAGAGAACAGCTGGGCTTTCTGGCTTCTACGCCTCCTCTTGATTTCTGAATTAAGCTTTTATTTTCTGGTACAAAGGACAGGATGGCAGCTGTTCATATCCTAACAAACCATCATGAAAGAGAGCTTAAGATGTTAGGGTGGGAACTCCCAGGGACACGCCATTCTGAGCATCACAGACACTTTTCCCTTTCTTCAAAATGCATGGTCGGCTCCACTGCTGATGCTGTTCTTAGGTAATACAGGTAAGGAAAAATACAGATAGTTACCTATACAAGGACACCAGGGTGATTTAAAGGAGAGCTATAAACACAGATCTTCAATCCCAAACAATAATCTTAAAAAAGGGGACTGGCTTTGGACCAAAGGCCCAAGTCCTGAATTCAGCACTCATTTTGCTGTTTCGAAAGATGTGAAACTTGGAACAAGAACTTACACATTCCTCTGATTTTCCCTCTTTGTAAAACTGATGATGATGACCCACCGGTATGAATCAAAATGACGTGAGTTAATAGATACAAAACATAAGAGTGTCTGGCACATTGTAAGAACAGAACGCCTACTTTTTTTTCATTTTCATCAGATGGCAAAGCAGATGTCAACTCTGATTGTGCTAACGAGCAACCCGAGGCTGAAAGGAGCGCCTCCGAAGAGGATTCCAGGCCCACAGGTCCTGCAGCAGGGGAGAAAACGTCTCCCGGAAGTGAGGCAAGGTTGGAAAGTGGACAAGATGCTCCTGCAGGTCCACAGGTGTCTGAGGAATAGAAGCCCAGAAAGTGCCAGCGTGCGTGGTTCTCAACCAGGCGGGACTGTCCTCATTGTCGGAGACACCTGTGTGGCACCCTGGTGGGACTGTGCAGTTCCTAGATAGAGGCTTTCAAGCAAAGCTGTGTCTCCTGTGTCCTGATTTCCTATTGACTTCTGTTCTATAATTGGACAAGTGTTTCTATAGAAAAATGTTTTCTTTGAAAATACAGGAAAAACATTTCCATTTGTTAGGCTGGTTCCCCAGCAATTGCTCTCAAAGGAAAGTAAATCTCAAAGAAAGAAATACATACTCTTAGGGAACAAAGGGACAAACAGAAGAAATGTGAGATAGAAAAGATTTTTTTCAGGAAAGAAAAACTTTTATGGTCACACAAATGAGCAGTAAAGTCCTAACATAAGTGAGTAAGAGGCACATAATAGTGTTGGTAACAGTGAAGTTCTACTTACTAAGATGCAGTGAAGATAGTCTGTATGTTCAAAGTGATCTTTGCTATAGCTCAGCTAAGTGGAGTTTTAAATAGAAATTGTCCTGAGCAGTCTGAATTTTATGTAGATCCTGCAGCTGAGTTCCCTGCAGTATTTGTACCTTCCGAAATGGGAGCTCCATTGGAAGCAGCTGAAGCATGTCATAGCTAAGGCTGTTTCAGCATATGCATTAAATACAACACTGGCTGTCTGCACTATCCACACAGCTCTTAGGAAACCATGTGCCATACTCTACTTGAAAAGGTCTTATCTTCCTGCAAGCTTTTTATGGGTCTCTGGCTGTTCAGAAACGGATTTATAACTGTCACTTAGGGAACATCCTGCCCTGTTTTTAGTATATGTGGTATTTAAACAGAGCTTCAGTGTGATGCCTGAAGATTGTGCTATATTTCCATGTTTCTTGTATTGGTTTTTAAATAACTCACACCTATGCATACAACTCTCCTTGTTGTGTAATTTGTTGTTAGGAGGTGGCATATGTAAGGGACCATAACAAAGAAAGGGAAACTTAGCAAATAGTGGGGAAGAAATGAAATATAATTAGTACCTACAGTTGCAGATCTGAACGGCTCGAGTTCTCACTTGACCTTGGTGACCACAATCAGGTGTTAGTTGAGGTTGTGAGCTTGAGCTTGAAGACACGGGGAGGCTAGCACATCAGCAGTCTCTTCTGGAACTTTTACTGTCCATAGATGCAGTGTTCCCATATTGCAGATCTCCAAAACTGGACTATTTGAAGCAAGAGAGAGCTCCCAAAGTACTGACCAAGTGTCATTGTCTGGATCCAAGGTCCCTGGCACAGCCCAGCACTCTGTGTGGCAGAGTAGGGTGAGCAAAAGGAGAAGCATGATGGTCTTAACACACATGCATGCACACACATACACAATCGTTACAAACCAGAGAACTCAAGCGCAAAACGTGTTTTGGGGGGAGAGAAGCCTGGAAAGACTTAATAACTAAAGGTGAACATTTGTCACTATATGGAAGAAATACTTTGATGACTAAGTTCATTTGCCAGGGAAGCTGTAGCCAAATCAGCCATTGTGCTGTTCCTCAGGTCACTGTTCCACTGCAGTGGCTCACAGGGAGATCGGGTGTGTGAGAATATATGCATGGGGCCTGGAAGGAGGCGACCGAGTGTAAGGAAGATGAGAACCAGCGAGATGGAAGAGTGTGGCCTGCCCAAGTGGAATGCATGATGCACGAGCCAGTTCCTAATTTGAATCTTTATTTTCATGCATATTGCCACAGTTCCTGTTTCTGATCCATCAGAGGTCTCAGTCAGTTTGCTGTGCTGTGACACATGATCATACATTAAGTTTACACAACAAATACTTCTTAGTTCTGTGGAGCGGAAGTCCAAGATGTGGGTGCCAGCAGGATTTGATTCCTGGTGAGCCACTTCTTCCCAAGTCATAGAAGACTGTCCAATTGTGTCCTCATATTGAAGAAGGTAACTGGTTCTCTGGCCTCTTAGGAAGGGGCTGATCCTATTTGAGAAGACCCTATTCTCATGACCCACTTAACTGTCAAGATGTCAAGTAGGAATTGGAGTTTAGTAAGTGACCATGGAGGGGATCCCAGCGTTCAGTCCACGTAACAGTTAAAGCACAATCTGTAAGGGGCACAGTTAGCATAGGATGCAGTATATGTAATAGGTCACATATACTGAATATTTAAGAAAGCCACTCTCCCTTGCACTTTATATTATATTATTTTAACCCTTGAGACTTGCGAGGTCACTACTATTTAATAGGAGGATATTGAAGATTAAAGTGACTAATTATTCCAAGTTAAAAACTTTCAGAGGTAATGAGATAACAACTCATAAGCTAGGTTTGTCTAATTCCAGAACCCCAGACTTTAGCCAGAAACATCTAAACCTTTGTATATTAGGATCTTGTTTTCTAGTCATGAGACTTGCTGTTGGTTCCTGAAATAAATATGCTTTCCCTTGAGCCAGTTCATGTGTGTCTCTGTCATTTAAAGCAAATAATATAATTAAAAACACCCTCTCAACAAATGGTGCGTTACATTTTTGGAAGAGTTTTACCATGTTTTCTAGTTTGTTTCCCCTGACACGGAATTTAATACAATGCTTTCCAATCATAGCCACTCAGTCATTCATGATTCAATCTATTTTGATTGAATAAAAACATCCAGTACTGAAGAATCCACTTTAAAGCAAATCTTTTTCTTCAAGCAAGAAGGGCGTGGTTCCTTTAATTCTCTAAAATGAATAAGTAAAATTATTTAGACATTTTTAGGATTAGTAAGTTTTTCATTCTTTTCAGTGATTGTGGGGGTAAAACAGTGTCGAAGACTACACATTGTTTTGTTAATCTTTCAGTGGTTGATCTAGAGGTTATCTCATCCTTAAATCATTGCAGCCTAATTACAGTACCAGTCAGAGCTATGGGATACCTGTTGCTGTGTAACAAATCTCCCTCAGTTATAAATGGAAATCAGTAAGCCTTGTACAGAAATTGGGAGCAGCTGAACCTGGTGGTGCTGGGGGCAGGGTTGTTCCGAGAGAACGGGGAAGCTCTCACCCAGGGCTGTGTCACCTGAAGTTTTAACCAGCAGTCGACACAAAGCCTGAGTTCTTTCTTAGGCTTTAGTTCCCCTGAATGTGGACCTCCCTCCCTCAGACTGCTGCGTACAGTTCCTAAATGGCAAAGGTAGTGATCCAGAATGCAGAGGAAGGGAATGTGTTGATTCCTTCTATCACCTAATCGTGCACACCATCGATCACCATTGCTTGGTCTCAGGCACTGTCATCTCAATACACAGACATCCTGCCTGGGGCCAGACCTCAGGTTTTAGACCCTGGCTGTGTACAGAATCTTAAGAGCTCACAGGTGAAAATGATTCCTGATTCTTGGTGTAACTTAATTGTGCTTCCTAAGCTTTCTTTCATCTCTTACCTATTTTGATGTCAGTTCGCTTTTACCACAGGCCTATGCTCCCCAAGGAGAAATGTCACTCTGGCTTGTGTTAGCATTAGTCCAGCTCCTTAGTTGGGACACCAGCAAGGAGCTAGAGTTACTAGAAGTCTTAAGTGTTTCCCTCAGAACCAGGTAATTGTCAAAAGTTTATCTGGTTTCCTTTTCCTCTTGGCCTTCAGTGTCTGGGTGGCCCTGTGTACATCACTAGTCCACACCCAGAACTATCTCCACGAGCAAGGAAAGCAGTACCTATTCTGGGTAATATAACACAAAATACTATACAGCACTGAGAATGATAGAATTATTGCTACTAAACAAAACATGGATGAGTCCTATGATGTTGAGTGAAACAAACCAGTTGTAAAATATTCATCTATTTGATGATACCTTTTACCACAAGAGTTCATTTTCCTGAATCATGACAGTGACTAACTTTGGAAAGGCCATGACCCGTAACAGGAATGAGTGCTGCTGTTGTCCTGTGTCTCAATTATAGGTACCCTGTCCACACACAAATGACCCTGTTCAGCTTTTGAAACTTTGTTAAATTGAACATTTATGATCTGCATACATTTCTGTCTGTCTCCATATATATATATGTTTAATTTCAACAAAAAACTTATAAAGCCTATACTATAGGCATTATTTTTCTTGTTGATGTTTCTATGTACGTTTAAAAGACTTAAGACTATAGCAAAACAAGTAGGTAATATGCTAAGTCACAGGAAAGTTTAATATATAGCAGTGCACTAGTAGGATTTCTGGAAATACTGGGGGTTATCTCAGGGTAACTGTCAGCATCTGGACAGCTTCTGTGCCTTTGTCCTCAAGGTACTTTTCCTCTCGTGTGGGAACTGTGTCCCAGTTCATGGAGGTCATAATCATCAGTGATCTCTTCAAGGACCGTACAAAAACAGCATCTTCTGGGTCCTCAAACTCAGTCCTGCAAGGGGAGCACTTATATCAGAAAAAATTCAATTTGACCAACCTGGATTTTTTTATTTAAATAAGTAAATGCCATATTTTCTTAAAATATTTTTTATTTTAATTTCTATTAAATTTAAATTTCTATAAGTATTTTATTTAAATAAGTAAATGCTATTTTGTAATGGGTGGAACTGTCGAATACTTTGTAGACTACTGATAATGACTTTCAGGCTAAGTGACACTTTTTATTATATACATGGTTTATATCTAAAATAGAATATTGGTATAATCTGCTAGTATAGCTTTTGTCCTGCATGCATACATATACTTTTGGAAGTGATGTTAAGTGAGAGAATTAAAATATATTTAGATATTATATATTAATATTGCTACATTATATTATAAAGTTATTTCTCTAGATTGTTATATTTTATAAATTTGCATGTTAGTGTTTTTCAGTAAATCAAAGAAAATGATAAAAAATGTAACAATGAAAATTATTTAAACATTCATCAATATTCATGACTTTGAAATATCTCCTATAGTTAATGAAGTGTTTGCTTTTGAAATGCAAATTTTAGTGGATGTAAAATATTAATCTGCATAATAATTACTCTTACTGAATATATTTAGAGGAAAAGTAAACAAAGTCCCTCATTTGGGACAGCTAATAGTTACTAAGTTTCTGTATGCATTAAATCACCTTGACATTTATTTTGAGTTATAATTATCACCCTTAAAGATGTCAAATATAAATACATAACTGGAACTCATTTATTATAAAAAAGCCATTTCCTTGTCAATTAAAGAGCTAGTCATTTTGTAATTAATTAAAATCTATTTTAGAGAGCAGTGATAATTTAAGGAACAATTATGAAATAATCTAATAAAAGTAAAGATTTTTAAAAACTTACTTGTCTACATTATCTGCGAATGCAAAATCTAAAAGAAAAAATTCTAAATTAGTATTTTTCAAGTGATTACTCTGTATTTAAAGACAATGAAACAATGCTAAAATTTCTGTTTTCAAGCAAATTACCAAAAATGCCTTGACACCTAATGAAATCTGAAATCTTCTTACTAAATTTTGCCTTAATTTTGGGGGAAAATTTATTAATACAATATAAATCTAAAAACTCTGAGAAGAGTCTCTTAATCAGTTCAGTTACCACCAATAGAATCCAAATTTCAAAAATGAAGGTACTGAGGTTCAGAGAATGAACCTTTTCTTTCTGATAGGTACATGCACTTATAAATGGGAGAATAGGGCTGGGGATTTAGCTCTGTATTTCCAGTGCCTGCCTGCAAGCTCAAGAGCCCAGTTTCTATTCCTGGTAACCACATACAACAATGCTGGGCCTGGTGGTTCACGCCCACCAGCAATCAGAGCCACACGCCACAGTGCAGGACATGGTGGCTCATGTCTGTAATCCCAGCACTTGGGAGGCAGAGGCAGAAGGATTGCTGTTAGTTCAGGGTGTGCCCAGGGCCAGCCTGAAGTACAAAAAGCAAGACACTATCTAAAAATTAAAAAAAAAAAAATAAATAAAGGAGAATAGTCCAAATGAAGAGAAATATTTAGGGCCATTTTCCTGAGATTCTTTGCATTAACATCCAAGAAAGAATAAACAAAAGCTGGGTCGGGAGAACCTGCCTTCCCTAAGAGCTGATGCTGCCTTTTCACAGAATCTCCCAGACAGACGATCACTGACTGCTCGCTTGATCCTCTCCAGGAGCCCAGGCGGAGGTGGACCCGACCACCACTTACTGGCCACCAGAGGCCATTCACCAGCGCTCCCCCATCACGTGCATGGCTTCATCGCTGGTAAACGTGGCTGACCCACATCTCGCAGGCCTTTCCAATCTCCTAGTCTTTTTCTCTACATTTTTCCCTTGTGTCATTGAATTAAAATTGAAAACCACAATTATACACATTGAAGGTGTACAACTATATATTTTGATACACATATATACACTTTTTGTTATACATATAGATCCTGAAATAACCACCATAATCAAGCTAAGTAACGTTCTTATCACTTCATTGTATTTAGTTTTCATTTGGTTTTTCTTTGAGGCCGATGCATAGTGATGAGACCATCTCAGATTCATCCTTTTAGCATATTTCAAGTATATATCATTGTTAATTATTGTCATTTTATATCACCAGATTTCTTCATCTTTCAGAGCTGAAACTTTGCCCCTTGTGCCCAACATCTTATCTCTCTCTCTCACCAGTCTCCTGGAAGTCAACATTCTATTCTGTAAGAATTTGCCAATTTGAGACTATATTCATGTAATATTATGTAGTGTTTCTCCTTCTGTGTCTGGTTTATATCACTTAACATAAAGTTTTCCAGGTTTGTCCAGATTGATGTAAATGGCAGTGTTTCCCAATTTTTTAAGTTATAGAAGGATACCTTTCTTTTGTAGTGGTGTAAATGATAAGGAAAACAGTAGGTAAAAAGTGAAATCTCACTTTCTCTTCTCCAATTTGCTCTTGTTAGAAGCACCACTGTGAAGCTGAGGAACTGTAGGTCAGTGAGCATGTAAGGCCCTGGATTCAGTTTCCAGCACACAGAAAAATCACTATGAAGAGTTTAGTATGTGTTTCTATCTCTGTGTGTATACATATGTACAGAGACATACACATACATATGCACAGAGATTTGTTTCTTTTCTTTTTTTTTTGAGACAGAGTCTCACTTTGTGGTTCAGGCTGGCCCTGGCTCAGCCTCAAACTCACATCACAGCAATCCTCCTGCCTCTGCCTCCCAAGGGCTGGGATTACAGGTGTGAGCCACCATGCCTGGCACTGTGGTATGTAGTACTGGTTGCTGCTGGGGTGAATCTCCACACCCAGTATTGTATGTGGCTACTGGGGATCAAACCCAGGTCCTTGTGCTTGCAAGACAGGTGCTGGAACCACTGAGCTAAATCCCCGGCCTGAGATTTGTATCTTGACAATTTAAATTTTACTATTTCTCCACAGTACTCTGCAACACTTTGCATCAGTATATCATGGAATAATTCTATGATAGAATAGTTTGTATTACACAAATACGACAATTTAATACTCCCCCATGAATAACCATTGTCTCCACTCCATTAGCTCTTACTTTAAAATGTTAAGTATATTCTTATTATCCAAAGGATAGCTTTCAAATTTAATTGCTGTATCAAGTGGTTCGCACTTTCACATATTAATAGCTAGTGCCACATGGTCTTCCAAGAAAGTTGAATTAGTTTATGTTCTCATCCACATGAATTCTGCTCTCTTCTTCTCATTTTCAACATTTAAAATTTCTATCTGTTGGATAAAATGGTATCTCTGTGTCTTTGGTTATTTTGTTTCAGAAATTTTCAAATTGACTTGCAAAAAAAGTCCTTCCCAAATTTAACTATTAACTTTGGCCTCTTATATGTTGCAAATCCTTTTCCTAATCTTGTATGTTGGGAACTGCAAATGATTTACTCGGACTCAAGGCTTACTTACTTGGACTTATGGATGTCTGCCCTGCCTTGTGGGATCTTAAAATTGCAAGGATTACTGCTTTAGAATTATTAACCTCAAGATTTAATGGAATTTCCTGGGATTTAAAAATGTCTGCCCTGCCCTATGTAATCTTCAACTACAGGGATTACTGTGGGACCACCCTGTTTTATGCATACTAGGATTATGGGTATGAAACCTTGGTACCAAATAAAGGTGTGGTGAGCCTGGGTTATGGCCCTTTTGCTCCCTCTTCTGCTGCTGCAATATTTGGTCTTTTTCTCAAAGTTCCAACTCTGTTGTTTGTTGTTTGTTAATCCTTTTGTTGTGGGACTCACGAGGAAGGGAAACTGGAGTTTGACACTAGAGCCTAGCTACATCCTCTCCATCTCCCACATTGTACTTTTTTGTTGTTTCTGTTATATTATGACTTTCACTTCTAGGTAGTTAAATCTCCCCACATTTCTGTTTTATGGCTTCTAAATTTGGTGGAAAGTTTGATTACCTTTTCCTTCGGGATTATAAAAGTATTTTCTTCCAGTACCTTAAAATTTAATTTACATTTTAGATATTAATCTTGGTAGGAAATACTTCCATGTATGCTGTTGTATTAGTCAGCTTTTCCATTGCTTACTGTACCCAATACCCAGTTAAATGAGAAGAGTTTAATTCTGCCCATGGTTTTGCAGGTTCTAAGACAGAAGTGGCTTGGTGGAGGGCCATGGCAGAGGGAAGCTGCTGTCCTTAGGGAGCCAGGAGGCAGAAAGAGAAAAGCAGACCTGGGGAAGGAAATACACCTTCCAGAGTCATGCCTCAGGGATACTTCTTCCAACCGGGCCCACCTGGTTAAGCCCAGCATATGTAGCGATGAACTCAACAATGGAAAAGTCAGGGTTTTGCTGTGATGAGTATGGCACCACCACGGCCTAATCACTTCCCCAAAGTCCCCCTCTGAACATATGAGATTACTGCGGGACATTCCAGATCTGAACCATAATAGACGTCACCCCTAAAAAGTAGTCCTAGTTTTTCTCTTTGGCTTGGGACTGCTTCAGGCACAGCTCTGAGCCAGGGCACGGGGGGAGTCCTCCCTTTCTCTGCAGTGTCACCTGGTAGAGTTCTGGGACCATGCCAGCTCTGTTCACTGTTGGCTTTTGCCTCTACAAATTCTTCCACATCTACACAAACCTCACAGTCTCTTAGTTGTATGCTAACCAACCCTCCAGTACCTGTTTTAGTCTTCATGCATAAGCAGCACTGTTCTTGGTGCTCACTTCCTGGCAAAGCCTCATGTTAAAATTATCAAGTCAGAGATTTCAAGGCCTGGTATCCTGAGATTTGGATCCTCCAGCTTGGAGCTTAGCTTTCTCCACATTCTGTCGTTCCTGCAGTTTATGGACCTGGTCCGTGGTGAGGTGCCTTTGGTTGAGTAGTCTGCCTTGATATCCATTTTGATTTTGCCCTTCTCTCTTGCTGAGCAGCACACCTTTGCCCCTAGCCTGTGGCTCTGTGCCATCACACCTCCAGCTGGGCACAGGACCTACACCTCTGTCTTGTTTGGAGGGGAGGGCAAATGGGATGAAAATCTAGCACTCTCACTGTGAGACTGCTGGTGGACATTTTAAAAATGTATTCATGCTTCACTGTAAATAGTCTATGTCTCTTTATAGATTGGTAATGTAGAAGTTTAGTTATGTGCAGGTAGTCAGAGAGGCCTAACAATAAGATCAGATTAAAAAAAAAAAAAAAAGAAGAATAGCCCACTTGTGAGCTAATCATTGGAGCAGGTAAGGCAGTTTAAACACACAAAGGTAAACACAAGAAGAAAGATAAAAAAGGAAGGCAAAGACTTTTTCTCCCAGGGAGGAGATTTGCTAAGTTAGCTGACAGTTCTTTTCCACCTCACACCAGAGAAAACACTAGAAATGCAAGGTAACCAGCTTTTTTCTGAACTCTTTTGAGCTTGGCTCCTTTGAAACAAGCCCTTAACCTTTTTAACAATATAGAGCCAAAACCCGAAAAGGCATGTTGGACTGCTTTCCCTTCTTATCCACCAAGAGCTTTTTCTTCTTCTTTTTTCTTATAAACTTCTCTTTTGTCTTCAAATTTCTTCTTCAATTATGGTAGACAAAGAAGTCAAATTTAAACAAAATTATATAAATAATAATTTTTCAATTATCTGTGTGTTACATTGACAGTTCCTCTGGACGTTAAATCCAGCAAAGGAGATTCCCAGGAGTTAGGAGACAGATTGTCCATCTTTCTCCCTTTTTTCCCACTTCATCATGATTATATTCAGTAGGTAGATGAGGCTTTACACTAGTTTGGTTTTGCTTTTGCCAGATAGGTTTGCATCTCTTCCCACAGGTAAAGCTCCTGTGCCTTCCCCACCCGCCTACCCTTCCCCCAAGAAATAATGCAGCTGGCAGTAGCATCTCCTCTAGGGTGGGTCTGTCTCCTCTGCCTGTCGCTTCTCTGTGGCTGCCTGCTTCCAGGACTCCCAAGAGATCTGGTTTCCATCTCTCTTCCCTGTGACCATTTGGGGAGTGGTCCATGACTGGCCCTTTCCAGTTGTTCTGGGACTGTAGGTGAAGCTGGCCTTCAGGTTCACAGGTGGGAGAACGCTCCATGAGGAGGATGCTCCAGAGGCAGTGCACATCTCTTGTCTTCAGGAGTGGGAGTTTGTCAGCCTACAAGGCAAACGTCACCATGCAACCCATGTTTTGCTTCTCCTTTTTCCTCTGACTTACTCCTAAGCTTCATTCTTAAAAAGTGATCTAGATTTCATTCTCAAACTCTCTAAAAAATGAATGAGAAAGATTTAGTCCCAATTTGTCCATCTTTCAGCCTCAGGAAAGAGGTGGGAACTAGGGGTATCTCCATTCTCTTATCTGCCCAAAATGCCCTTGGGCCAGGTGGATGGACTGGACTTCAAGGTTGGCCCATCATAGCACAGAAGAGTATGCTCATAGGATGGAAAGCTATCTCAGGGATCTTCGAGAGTTTGATGAGAGTGTTAGACAAAACGGGTATTAACAGAGCCAAGAACTATGTCTATCTCACCACAGTTTCTCAGTAGAACATGTCAGGCTGGTAACCACATTCTATACTCACAGAATGCTCGGTGGGGGAAGGCTGAGAAAGGAAAAGTCTACAGCTCCTATGAATCCACAGCATGTGAGGAATCAGAATTCGGGTGCCACTAACAGCAGCAGTCCATCCGGGTCTCGCTTTCTCATGCACCTCCAGCTCACTGCCGCTGGGGTCAGGCCTGAGAGACTGAGACTGAGCCAGCATGGAGGGGCCAGGACATTCCTCTCCCTGCCATTTATCAGTACTGGGAGGACTGACATGGAACAGTTTTCCATCCCTTCCCTTGAGTATGTACTTCAGAGCTAGGACTCCTGTGACCTCTAGGCACTTGGTTTTTTCTGTGCCCATATTTGGCCTGATCATACGCTGGGAAATAGGAAAAGTAGAACAATATGTAAATCACATCTCTGTACCTTTAGTGGTCTACCCCTTATGCACAAACACATACATAATAAGTAGCTGTGGCCATCAAAGGAGCAACTTGCAGTAGTAACCAAAGCAGAGGGTGCTGAGGAGCCCGTGCGGTGGTAGCAGCTACTTGAAGAGTAAAGTAGGTTCTAAACCTACGGTCCTTTTTAAAACAGCTCTTGCTTTCAAGGGTAAGGGAGCCTTTCTCTTTCCCTTTCTCACTCCTACTGTCATCAGTGTTAGCTTATTACAAGAGATTCTGTGAGGATTCACCTACCTCCTAGGAAAAGTTCTGACTAGTCTAGTTATATAATGGAAACTACAAAAGATTCTTATAGCTTTACTTGGCCAATACATTTAAGAGTGCATTCTGATGCTTTATTTATCCTGTATTGCTTCCTGGTTCATCTGCTGGTTAGATTGTTTTAATAAGTAGTTAAGGTCAGCTGTTTCTCAGTCAAAGGGCTACTATCTTTAGAGTATACAAAGAATTTTAAAGACATCAATCCCCCCAGATTTAAAGACCCAGTTCAAAAATAGGCGTGTGAAATGAACAGACATTTTTCAAATGAAGTAGTAAAGGTAGCTAAGAAACCTGAAAAAAGTGCTTAGCATCACCAATCATTCGAGAGATGCAGATGAAAACAACACAGAGATTCCATCTCACCCCACAAAGAATGGCTGCTGATATAAAATCAGACAACAACAAAGGCCGGTGGGAATGTGAGGAGAAAGAACTCTTCCCCACTGTTGGTGGGAATGTAGAGGGGTATGACCACTGTGGAGATCAGTGTGGAGATTCCTCAAAAAACTAGGATTACAGATTTTTGACCCTGCTATTTATCTGCTAGGTATGTACATGAAAGAATAAAAAGATTCATATCACAGCAACATATATGTACCCACGTTTGTAGCAGCTCAGTCTGTAATTGCTGAATCTTGGAAACAACCCCAATACCCATCAACAGGTAACTGGATAATGACGATGTGGGTTGTTTTTTTTTTTGTTTGTTTAGGTTTTTTTTTTAAAATTATCTTTATTGGTACATTAAATATACACATCATGATTGCACTCCATAATGGGGATTTGTACCAGTATAAGACACAACTTAATTCTCAATTTTTATCATAGCCCCACCCACCCTACCACCCCCCCATATATATAAAATTTGTTTCCTTACTTTTTTGTTACAATCTCAACATTGTTCCCTTTCATCTTATTTTACATTGAGCATTTTCTATTTCACAATATATAACATACAATGCTAGGACTCATTTACATCTTCATTTTCTCATACCAGAGAAAAGATGCAATATGTATCTATCTGTGACCTATTTATTTCACTTATGAGGATATCCTCAAGGTATGTCCATTTAAGTAGAAATGATTCAAACTTATCATTTTT
>PVIR01000630.1:15885-42660 GCA_004026965.1 Petromus typicus | reverse complement strand
ATTGTTTAGGTTTTTTGAGACAAGGTCTCACTTAGTTCAGGCTGGCCCTGAGCTCAGCCTCAAACTCACATCACAGCAATCCTCCTGTCTCTGCCTCCCAAGTGCTGGGATTACAGGTGTGAGCCACCACGCCCGGCACTGTGGTATGTGGTACTGATTGCTGCTAGGTGTGAGTCTCCACACCCAGTATGGTATGTAGTTACTGGGGAATCGAACCCGGGCCCTTGCGCTTGCAAGACAGGCGCCAGAACCACTGAGCTAACTCCCTGGCCCGAAGATGTGGGTTTTAAAAAAATAAAATGGAATATTACCCAGCCACAAACGATGAGAAATTTGAGTCATTTATACTCAGATGGATATACCTCAAGGATATACTCGAATAAATAGGACACAGATATGTAAATGCCATATTATTTCTCTGGTGTGAGGAACTGAAGGTGTAAATGAGTTCTAAAATGTATGATAGGTATTATGAAATAGGAAGAAAATGTTCACAACGAAAAGGGAAAAGGAGAGGGAGGGATAAGTAAAAAAGGAAAAGAAAATATTTGATGGTAAAAGGAAACAAAGCTTATGTACATAGGGACAGTGGTTGTGGGGAGGGCAGGAGAATGGGGGAAAAATGAAGATCAAGATGTGTCATGTACAGGCACAATTCTCAATATAGAATGTGATCATGATGTGTATATAAAATGTACCAATAAAATAAATTTAAAAATAAGTCATTAAGATATCTGCAGCTGTTTCATCAAAGATATTTTTAGCTTATCTTAATTTCCATTTTTACCTTTTATTTTTGAGACTCTTTTGAGACTCCACCAAAAAACTCGTTGCGTAGGTTTTCAGGAAAGCTAAATTCACATAAAAAAAATAGAGGACAGAAAAACTGGTAGGCTCTAGACTTACATCAGCTTTACAGGTGAAAACACTAGGGTTTGATAAAGGTTATGTATGATTAGGCTAATGTGTGTGTTCCTGTGTGTTAACTTTTAGGTACGTATCATCCTCCAAAATTTCCATAGAAGTTGGCATACAGATAAATAGGCACACATGAACCCATTTATTAACCCAAATGTTTATGGTATGTAATTGTTTATGTGGCTTAACAGTTGACTAGTTTAAATTCATTGGCGAGGGTAAAGGTGTCTTTAAAGGCGGTGACATAGTTCCATCCAGGTTGTTGGCCAATAAAGGTAATGTTTAAACCATGTTTGTAGCAGCTCAGTTTGTGATAGCTAAATCCTGGAAACAACCAAAATGTCCATCAACTGGAGACTGGATAAAGAAGATGTGGTTCTTTTATAGAATGAAGTATTATTCTGCCATAAAAATGATAAGATTGAGTCATTCATACTCAAATGGAGGTACCTTAAGGACATCCTCATTAGTGAAATTAAACAGGTCACAGATGTGTAAATATCATATCTTTTCTCTGGTATGAGAAAATGAAGGTGTAAATGAGTTCTAGCATATATAGTAGATAGTGTGAAAAAGAAAATATTTAAAAGGAAATAGGGTGTAGGGGTAAATATGAGGGGAAAAAGAATGTGATAGTAATAAAAAAAGGAAACAAAGCCATATGTATACGGAAGTGGGGAGTTGCAGGGTGGGTGAGGTAATGGGAAAAAATGAGAATCAAGTTGTGTCTGTCATATTCTGGTACAAGCTGTCAATGTTGAATGCGATGATGTGTGTATATATAATGTACCAATAAAGATTTGAATTTTTAAAAAGTTGGTTTTATAACTGTAATGTCTGCTGTCTATGTATAATGAATTTTCCTTGGTTAAAGGTAATACATATAGCTTCAACACATTAATTGCTAGATTTTGTTCTCACGAGTCATTTAAAGTAATTATTAAATAATTGGGCACCCCTTTTACTTGTGGAACCACTGGACAAAATTCTCCTTTGTGGCTCAAAGAGCTGCCGCTAGAATCAGTTTGTTCCATTTTCTCCACTGATGAGTTACTGCTCTGGTTTTTCTATGAGTTTGACTGTGGCACAGCCCAACAAAAGTTAGTAAATAATTATAATATATTAAAATTGGCTACAATTAAAAGGTAAAGATTTCTATGTCTAAAGCAATAAAGTATTCTTAGAATATTAGTAAGTTCCTGCTGGTTGAACCACTATTGCTTAGCTATTTAACATCAGACAATGGGATTTAAATCAGAGCCACCTAAGGCATACATACACATTGCAGCTCTGTCATGAATATGTTAAAATGCTTTTGATTAAACTAGATTAAAGAGCAAAGACTCTGTATTTTATTAATTTCTTATGTCTTCTTCTATTAGGCCTCTGGCTACTAAAGGCAGAGTCTTAAGAGTCAAAAATTATTTAAATGTTGGTTTGTAAAATGTTTACCATAATCAGTTTATGACCGATTGAATGAACAACTTAGTTTATGGGGTAAGCTATGTGTCTGGGAATGTATATAAAAAGAAGACATGCTGTGAGGCTAAACTTTAAAACTAAGCTTATAGAGTTAAGGCTACGTAAGTTTAATACAAAATAATAGGTGCCCTCTTTTAATACATTATACCTCTATACCTTAGACATATAAAATAATCAACAGGGGTGCTCACTTTCCAATCCCCCTTCTCTCTCTCTTAGACAAGTTTCTTTCAATGAATTATTCCTACTCTTAACCTCACTTTTCCTAGAATTCAATGATTTTAGAGAACATGAACTTGTGTTTCAGAAATCTAGTAGATTTAGAACTAAAGTAAAATCTAAGCCAGCCCTTTGCCACAGTTTGATAAGTACTAACTGTTCTAGGGGAGATACGGAAGGAACAGGGCTGGGTCAGAGATGTGCAGAATTCACAGCTCTCTTCTTCTTTCAGGACAGAGGACAATGTAAGAGCTTCACAGGAGAATCAGCTACACCCAGAATCCTGGAGCCATTGTCCTAAACACATGGCCGCCTGGGTTTCAGGAAATGCTGAGCCCCGTATGACAAAGACCACCACAGAGACAACCTTTTCTGGGAAGGAAACCATCTCAAGCATGAAGGTTCCAGAACTGTGGCACCAGGACAGAGATCATGATCAAGCAGACTCCACCCCACCAGCTAATCCATAGAAACTGGCTTCTTCCTTTGCGGGTGGCCCGTCTGTATCAGCGTGTACCCCCTCCAGCTACCTGAGCTAGAGCTTTTCCTGTCTTGCCTCTAACTTTCCAATTAAATCTTTTTATGTAATAAATAAATACATAAATAAATAAATTAAAATGATCAACCTTTTTGTCATCTCTTTTAATTTGGTTCTGACATTTAGAACTATGTCTACTGACTTTGATTAAATATTCTGATATTTTATAAATGAGACATTTGTATATTTGGTAATAAGTCCATTTGTGACAAGTGACGTGTTCCTTAAAAGTTTGTAAAAGTTCTAAAGTTCCCCTTTAATTTTTGTCTGTAAATCTGTTAGAGTCTAAATTTTGCCTTGAGAATAAAGACTAAGTAAATACAATACATGTGAAGATTTCTATGTAGCTGTCATTTTAGTTACTACTGACCTCATGGTATATGAAACACATTTGCATTTCCTAAGTGTACAGGCTTTCAAGAACGCCAAACTTTGGAAAACACTTCATACTGATGGCTTCCAGACTAAAGTTGTTTACGGTGGTGAAATTTTCAAACTCATGTTTGTGTGACTGTTATGTAATTGTTATGATAGTTAAATATGCCCACACATTATGCAATCCAGGTGATGTCATTCTAAAGCTTAAAGACTAGGCACTGATAACCTATAAAGTACATCATACTTATGCACACTCTTCTTAAATTGTACTCTGTTTAAAAGGTAACATATTTAGGTAAAATTTTTTTATGTCATTCAATTTTTTTTTTTTTTTTTGGTTTAGTTCTTCTGTGATGGAGTCTTGCTACACATTTCAGGCTAGCCTTGAGTTAAATATGTAGCCCAAGCTGGCCTCAAACTCATTGCAATTCTCCTTCCTCAGCCTTCAAGTGCTGGGAGTACAGTCCTGTGCCACCAGTCTATGAACATGTCCTTTAATAGTTTGTAGTTGGATAAAGATAAATAATTAAAAAGTTAGTTTGTACAAAAATTAGAATTAAAATATAATGTTAGAGATAAAATTGATCATTTTAAATGCAGAGAGCCACCTGGGATTGGTGACCACTAAACCACCGAGCAATCCCGGTGTCCACTTATCCATAAAATGTTCTGAACCACCTGTCCACGTGAAACTCCGCCTTTCAGGCTCCTCCAGCAGACATCAAGAGATTGTTTTCAATTTTTTTCCAATAAAAACTGTCACAACTGCCCCCTTTGACGCTGTGCACATTACACTTGGTTTGCACAGAATTAAGATTTCACGAAGACGTCTATTTCTGAAACACTTCCGGGGGTCAGCGGCACCTGGACGGTGTCCGGTTCCTCGGTGTCTGGGGATGACCGCTGAGGTGTAAGGAGAAGCTCCTGCAGAGGTCAAGCCTCTCTGGGGAAAAGGGCAGAGCCCCATGTCGGGGTGGGAATGTGGCCCACTAGTTGATGAGAAGTAAGCATTTGATATTCTTTCACTTTTTTCTGATGAAACTTTCAAAATAGGAAGTGGTGGAAGAAAGCTTGAGTTTTGCCTTCATCCTTCCTTTCCTTTCTTGCTTAGTGTAGAATAGTAATTTAGTTGGTTACACAGTTCTTGGCTGGTCACTCTCAGTATTTTAAAGACATTAGATTACTGTCTCCTGACCTCCACTGTTGGAGAGATTCTTGTGAATGTTTTGTAGTTTGAAATTTTCTGATTGCTTTAAAATTGCTTTCTGTTCAGTGTAAATTAATTTTTAATTTTAGCTTATATGTCCTTTATGTCTTAGAGTTCATTTTTGTCTTGTAAACCTAAAGATTCATTAAATTTATCAATTTAGGAAAAAAACTCAGCCATTATCACCTCCAACATTACCTTGTGCTCAATTTCTTTTATAGTTTTTTCTTCAGGAATCATTATTAAACTTATATTTGCTCTTCTGTTTTTAATATCTCCTTGTCTCAACATCTGGTTAATGTCTTCTATTTCTTTACTTCTTTCTGTATATTTTTTCCAATATAATTTTCTAATTTAATATTTTCTCCTTTACATTTGGAAAACCCACTTATTTCTTTTCAATATATGTTTTAATATATGTTGTTGGCAAAATGTCATGAGGAAAATAATTACATTTTTTGCACTATTTTTTCATCCTTTCTTTCTTCTTTCTGGGAATGGAGATGTGATACTTGGTGTAGCAGCTACCTTATAATAATAAAGCACATTTTTAAAAGTAGAATAAAAAGAAGTATTCTTGAACACTATAGTATATCCTTGTATAGCCCATCTCTTTAAAAATAACCCATGATTGTTTGTGTCTCTGTTACATATAAGAAATTCAATCCCAACTAATGAAACAATGCTGAAAAACATGTGTCATATTTGTATATAATGATCTTGCATGTAAGAGCAACCAAAATGTCAGTCGTGCTTATTTCTGGGTATGCAATTGCTAGTCATCTTTATTTTCTTGTACTATTTTTCTATATTATTATTAGCTTTAGTTGATGAAACTGCCTTGTGTTATTGGTAAAGACAGTAGCTACAGTTTATTAATATATTTATGTTGTGACAGATACTGGGGCAGAGCCTTCAATGTATTATCTCACTAGCATGTTACCTCGCTTAATTTAATATGTGTGAAGATGAAAATGCATACTTACTTTGACTAATGATATTATAAATTTAGAAAACATGTTATAGTTTGGACCCGAAATATTTCCAGGAGTCCCATGTGTTCAGAGGTGGGGCTTTGAAAAGTGACTGGATCCCAAAGTGCACTCATCATCCGTGAATGAAATGATGAGTTTGGAACTGAATGTGCTGACAGCAGGTGGGGACTTGTGGGGACCACTGGGAATGCTGGAGTCTTGTGTTTGGCTCTGTCCTTCTGATCACTGTTTCCTGGCTGCCGTAGCATCAGCACATCACTGCTGCAAGGACCTTTCAAGTTTCTGCCTTGTAGCCAGTGGACCATGGGTGGAACCCACTCAAACCATGAGCCAAAATAGACCTTTTGTCCCTCAGGTTGAGGGTATTGGGTGTTTTCCACCAGTAATGGGAAATTGGCTAATCCAAAGTTACTACATATTACTTTACTATACAGGTACTTAGCTTATTTTAAATTACAGTTATAATGAGATTTTCCAGAATTTTAAGGAATTTTAGGAATTTTAATTTCTTTTTCTTTTTTTTTTTTCAAAATACCTGAAGGTAGTCTCCGGACTGGTTTCTGCTTTAATGGTAATTTAGGGTTCCAAGAAGCATCTACTTTTCCTCCAAATGCAATTGATTGAATGATATGAGCTTTTTTGTGGTTAAAAATGGTAATCATTGATCTTCTTTCTTTTTCTGTAACTTCTGAACAACACAAAATTAATATTAGTACATAGTGCTGGATTGTAAATATGTGTGCACAGTGACCCAAAGCAGAACTGAAAGCTTTCAAAAATGTATTTGCATGAAGTAGGTTAGGTGAACATCTTGCCAATTTAATTTGTCAATGGGCTCTCACAGTTGTTTTAATAATCTCTCAAGTCCTCATCGCATGCTCCCTGCGTCATAAAGCTGAGCTCAGTTGTGCAGTCTAATGCAGTGACATCCCTTTATTTCCCGAGGGCCACTGAGAAGGAGAGATGTTGCCAAAAGGGTTTGCTGTAGCTCACAGAAATAGCTTGATCCTAAGAGTATTTAAGAGCTGCAGATGTTTCTGAATGGTGGCGGAGGACTTGCTGTGCATGAGTGAGGCCCTGAGTTCAAACCCAGCATCACCAGACCGGCAAACAAAGAATAGTGTTCAGATTCAAAGATAGAATAGTTCTTAACAGTGTGCAGTGTAATGTACTGACTGTAGTTATGTGGCTCGTGTGAACTAAACATGCTAGTCTATCTCTAATGTATAAAAATGTTTTATAAAGAGTTCTCATTGCTTAGGTCAATTTAAATAATAAAAATTTACAGAATTTCAGATAGAATAAACTAGAACTTACATAAGTCTTTTGAGACTTACTCCAATTTTCTCATTTTTGAGATGAGTCTAAGGCATCAGAGGATAAATGACTTGCGATCTGACACATGAATGTCCAAAGCAACACCAGGAGGAAAGCCTTCCTCCTTGCAGCTGCACAGCCTTTCTAGTGAAGTGGAATGAAAATGTGCACCCCCAAACAGGGGGAATCTCAGATTCCTCAGAAAACTGGGATCAGAGGTCCTATTTGACCCTATTAGGTATATACATGAAAGAGCTAAACGATTCATATTATAGCAACACACATGTACCCATGTTTATAGTAGCTCAGTTTGTCATAGTTAAATCTTGGAAACAGCCCAGATGCTCAGGAGACTGGATAAAGAAGATGTGGTTTAAAAAAAATTATAAAATGGAGTATTACTCTGCCATAAAAATGATAAATTTGAGTCACATACTCAAATTGACAAACCTTGAAGACACACTGGTAAGTGAAACAAATAGGATACAAATGTGTAAATACTGTATCTTTTCTCTGGTATGAGAAGCCAAAGGTGTAAATGAGTTCTAAAATGTATGATGTGTATTGTGAAGGAGGAAGAAAATATTCAAAAGGACAGGGAAGCGGGGAAGTAGGGACTAAAAAAGAAAGGAAAGAAAAAACTTAATGGTTAGAAAAGGAAATCAAGCTTATGAATATAGGGGGCAGGGAGTTGTAGGGAGAGCAGAGGAATGGGAAAAAATAAAAATTAAGATGTGTCCTGTAGTGGTACAAACCCTCTATGTTGAATGAGATTGTAACATATATATAATATACGAATAAAATCAATTTTTAAAAACTGGGGAAAATCTCAGAAAGCAAATATCTAAAAATTAAATACCCTCTTCCATTTCAAAAATAGTTATTCATTTATAAGTCTAATTATTGTATTCATTTACAAAGACAAATTTTCAATAGCATTCTGCATTTTAAAATCACAGTGTTGAAATACTGCTTTGCCAGTGGTTTTCTGCAATGAAAAGTCATCCTTACGATTTCTGTCAAGTCGCTCCACTCCTGGAAGGTGGTAGATTATATACAAACGGTACAGGTTATACTGGCACAAGGGGTTTTGGTATAGACCTGCAAAAAAAGAATCCAAAGTAAGGTGTCAGGTTTCAAACTTAGTTTTATTTAATACTTGATAAAATATGTGAAATTGAAGATTTCATGCACAGCACAGACATCAAAAACTTCTCCTCACATCAACCCAGTATCCCAGTAAACCCTTCCTTCAGAGCAGCATTTAAATTTCCTATCTGCAAAATTTATTCATTCAATGAATATTTATGAAATACTGCTACTGTCACTGAAAACTGTGCTGAAGACATATCATTGACCCATATCTGCCACAGATGAGAAGAAAGTTAAGTTTCTATTGTCAGTTTGAGAAAGAAGAATGAGGTATCATTTCTGTGGAAATCTTGAGCCTGCTTTGGATTACAGTATCTCGTGGGACTTTCCTTCCGGTCTTCAAGGTCCCTGCCTGGATGCTGGTTTGGATACAGAGATGCCGTACACTGTCCCAGCAGAACTTCTCATCACTTCACACCATTGTGCGTAATTCAACATGTGCAAAGGCCAGTAACAACTTCAGAGCTGAATAGGAGCAGAGCTCAGCAGCGATGGATGTGGGGATGCTGAACGAACTAGGCTCTCCAGGAGTGACCAGACGGGACAGCAATGTGAGTGCAGGGGGCCTTCTGGCACCTCTGCCCTCACAGCCCCCCAGGGAAGCAGCGTGTAAATAGTTCATAAAATCCCCAAATAGATGCCATGAGGATCTTACTTTCAGGTAGAGCCTTTTATTTATTAATCCTCAGTAATGTTAAACAAGATTATTTCCATAGAGTGAAATAAAGCTTTTATCATTTGCAGTTGGGCGTCCTTAGTTATCTAGGTTCGGTTCCTATGAGATTTCTAGAAAATGCTTCCAAACAGTACACCGAGTGAGAAGATCCACTAGATGGCAGTAACAGAAAGAGCTCCAGCTACTGCTCAACTCTGTTGCTCGTCACACCATCTCGCTTAGTGTTCTGTCACATGCTGGAGCACTGCTCTCCACTGTTCACGAAACACACAACAGCTTAATAAAGGCACTGGAAGTCCGGGGGGAAAAACTGACATGCAATTGATGCACAGTTTGCAGCATAAAAAAGACTAGGAGGGACATGTTTAAGTGACAATAAACTAGTGAAAATTAAAAAAATCAATAATCTGGGTTTTCTGCATAGGCAATACAGCATCGTGCTCAATTTTCTTTTGAATGACTTTTGAATCAATTTTCTAGTTAATAAAATCCTTGTATCTAACTATTCCCCTGTGGAAAGCATGAGCGTTAGAAGGACATAAAGCAAGCAGTGGGAGACACCTGGTACATAAGGAGCAAAAAAGCGAGGAAAGGCATAAAAAATGTAAAGCCAGGAGCAACAAAGACATTTAAAAGAACAGGAAATACACATATGTAGAGCAAAGTGTGTGTGGGGGGGAAGTGCAACAGAGATTTTTCAAGGTGTCTTAAGTGACAAAAACGGTTTGAATTTTACTCTTAAAAGAGACAGAATTTAGAGTGGGATCAAATAATTATAACTACAGCATAGGGAGTAGAACGGATGTCTATAAAACCAATAATGAGGACAGATTTAAAAAGATCCACAGGGATCATGCATTGTAGTTGGAGCCAGAGAAAGTAACGGGCAGCCTTGAAGCGTATAAAAGCAAAACACAATGGTTTTTAATGAGAACATAGGGGGAAGGAAAAAGCACAAATATTTTACTGCAGAAGGCCGCTCTGTGGTTACTGTCTGGGGGAATCATGTCTCACACCTCATCACCGTCTTACACCAGAGCAGCTGGAAATCGAGTCCGCCTTCGCACGTGGTGCTGATGGAAAATGTACCAACATCTTGCGATCGCAGCTTCTTTTCAGGAATCCTTCACACTATCTTCTCCCTTCCAGAACATTACTGTTTGACTTTTTTCTTGGCCATATCTTTGAATTTCTAGTTGAGTAACTTCTCCATGTAGAATTAAAACTGTAGCTTCAGTTAAACAGTGCCAAGCTCTCATTTGCGTGCCATGACTTATTTACAAGGTGTCACCACACTGAAAACGTTATGTGCTTGTTGTGGGTCTCCATTCATCGAGTCTTGGTGTAAAATCTGACTGACAGAGAGTCAGATTGAGCTGCTAGACCAGCCTCCTCTCACACAAGTTTAAAAAAAATACACTGGAGCAAATAATTTGAAAGGCATTTTATCTTTATTACCCTTCCTCCCTCCTCCCCAACTCTTAAATTTTAGGAGGAAGCGGTCTTTTTCTCTACCCTCCCCCTTATGGACTGTAAACATTGATCATTTGGGATTTATGAGTTTTGGATGGATGCTACTAAAATTACCATAAATTAAGTTTCTAAGATATGAAATCAGTTTCCTGTCTCTGAACATTCTGAAAGTCTCCTATGATGTATGGGCGCATTCTTTTAGAAACTCTGAAGCAAAATTGCTTACACTTTCACTTTCAATAGGTTAATGCTATTTAATCCACCTTCCCTCTAGGCTACTCACAGATACACCTCAGTGGCGCCAGCACTGTCTTGCTTATCTTAATTTGGGATTCAGTCTAAGCGATTTACATTTACCCAATAATATATCAAAATGTCTCTACCACCGTAGCACACGCTTGAGTTACATGAGTCACCCGAGTGAAGCCACTTCTTAATGGCACAGGAGAGGAGAGAGAAACAGGAAGTAAAACAGGATAAAAGGAAGTACCATCATCAAAATGATTAGCCCCAGTTAATTACTGAAACTTTTAGAGCTGGACTTTAAAATCATTATTTAAGTGGACCCAAATGTTCTTAGGGCCACTCGGAGGACAGTTGATGTAATTAATGAGGGGTTGATATATCCATGAGCAGATGGAAATCCTGTACAAAGAGCCTCGAAAGGAAGCTCAGCTGTCTACAGTCAGACACCTAGATTTTGAAGCGTGGGCCAAGATTATTTAGGTCAGTGTGCCATTTTAGCTTCATCTCATTTTAACCGAAACCTGTGGGCCACGGTACAATACATCCTTTTACTAAGTATGGAATCACCTTTGGCTTCAAAGGAAAACAGCAGAAGATGAAGAGACTGGGAGGAATAAAACCTTTTCTTTGAGCTAATGAGTAAATAACCTTGTTAGTTTGATTTTGTTTCTGGCACTGGGAATAGAACTCAGCCTTGTGCTTGCCAGTGAGGCTGAGCTACATCCCTGGTCCTTGTTAGTTATTTTTATGTGACAAATTGTTCTGTAGTTGGAAGAGGTGATCACATTCTGATGGTCCTTATAAGAAGAGGTTCAAAGGAAGTCCCTTGAGCTCAGGGTCCTCCTCTCCACCCCTGCATTGTTTCTTCCTGCCTTTTTGTCCCCAGCAGGGGCAGGGGACACTACAGACAGCAAGAGGAGAGAATGTTCAACAAGAGCAGTTCCTGTAGGAACCAGGGAAGCCAGAGGTGATTTCTGTGAGCTCCCCTACAGAGCAGGCCTTAACAATGACAATGTGTAGGTGTCTAAGTACACTTTACATTCTGGAAGAATCATGAAATATAGAGGAAGCCTGGGTGAAATCAGGAGAATCTGGTCTAAGACCAGGGGAAGAGGTTAAGGATTTTGTTGGTGATGGAGTTTCTTCTGCTGGTGCTCAATAAGGGAGGCCTGGGGTGAGGGAAGTCATGATGGAATGAGTCTTTGAAATACGGATTCTGATCAGTTTGGAGGAGGAAGGGGAAAGAGAACAGGAAGGGAGCACGTGCAAAGGTAGACCTCCTGGAGAGAAGGGGCGGGGCGCCGGCTGCTGGAAGACAGGCATTCGGTTAGCAGGACCTCACACTCTGCTCGGGGCTGGGCCTCCCTGAAGCTCCTGGCCATGTGTCTCCTGGGCAGTAGCTTGGCAACTCTCCTCATAAATGCCAGCACAGGGTGCAGTGCTGAGATGGATTAGAGCTTTACCTCCAGGCTATTTTCTCACCCTCTGAAGAACTTGTAATTGGAGTAGAATAATAATAACGCTTCAGATTTTTATACGGTTTTACAACTTGAAAAGACACAAATTGTCACTGTTTGAAAATGCATGGGCTTCTCATTTTAGTTAATGAGCTGAATCTAATCTGGGATTGGAAATGAGGCTCACAGAAATTTAATCTGAGGACAATTACTGTACAAATAATGCCAGTAGTTAGTAAATTCAAAGTTTTTTCTGTAAAACATCTTTAACCAAATTTGTTAAATTTGAACAAATTGTGAAATCTCACTGCCCAAAATCTTCAGGAGGTGCTTTTCTTCTTTTTATGGTTATCGGACATATTTTTCTCTATTTCAAAACAGTGAGCTCCTGACAGCCTCCTTGGATGGAACAATTATAACATGAATTAAATCACCATGATTTTAATTAGGTGTCACTATAACAGTCATGACAAGCAATAATACACTTGTCATGTTAATAAGATGAACTTCAAAGATGGACAAAATATTTTGCTAGATCCCTAGCAATGAGGCCTAAATGGTCTCCTTGGTGAGCACTGAAGAAAAAGGACACTTGGGGGGGGTCGGGTCCGGGGACGGGGTGGGGGGAACACCTGAGGCGAAGTTGTTTACTTGGAGAAGCGCCTTGGAGGGTGGAGACAGGTGAATCCTGTAGAATTCTAGTTGCTCATGGTTGAGGGGTGCCATTTACTTGGGGAACTATTTAAAATGGAGACGTGGCCCCCCAAATTTTAGTATCTTTCTGTCGTTCATGTTTGTCACTCCTTGGCCAGGTTTGAGCTCAGCTCAAAGGCTGGTTTCTACAATTCTGTGCTCATATCTACCCTTGACAAGTAGGGCAGAGTCCATTCAGGTCTGGACCACGAACTTGCTTCAGGGGATAAGCCTGTTTGCCACTCTTGGGCCAATCTTATTAGTCCTTGAATGTTGTTTTATAACAAAGTTTGCTTAAATTACTGAGTTTCAAGAACTGGCAAATTGTTCAAATAGCCCCTTTAACTCTAAAAATAATCCTTAGACTGTGAGTTATCAAATTGGAAGGTGCAGATTAGATTTTTCTTGTTCAACTTTGGCTCTATTATGTGGCAGAATATCACAGAGTGAATGTATGACAAATATTTATTTAATGAATGAAAAATTATAAATGTTTATTGACAATGAATAAATAATAAATGAAACAAGACATGAATTTAAGTTTTTACATGTTTTGATAGTTTGTTCTGTAGTTGGTCTTGCATTTCTTGTACTGAAGGAGGAATAGTTCTACTCATATCCTAGGATTATTATAAAGGATTAAATGAGAATAGAATTTTTTCTCCACTAGAGGATGTTCAAACATGTTACTGTAATGATTATTGCTTATAATATCATTTCAAAAATTTAGTTCATTTGTAGATTTTCTACACTATGCAACTTCTTAATTCATTATTTTATTTACATAACAGTACATAATACAATTTTTATTGTTATTGCCTTAAAATAAGATTAATGGTGAGAAATTTTTAAAATAAAATTTATCAATATAGTTTTTAAATATCTGCTCAGATGAATGAACAAAATACATAAAAGTGTCTAGAGTAGATATCACTGAATAATGAGATTAAAGAAGTTTTACTATCTTCTCTATCCTTCCCTAATTTATAATTTTTTAAATTTTTAATTTTTATTGGTATTGATTTGCAGTACTTAGTGATTGCAGTCATTGTGGGGAGTTGGTACATATCCATAATATCTCAATTCTTTTTATATTCTCTTCCTTTTTCTTTCCTCCTTCCATATTTTCCCCTGAGAAATATTTTCTTCAGATGTATTTTATAGTGGCTTAGGAGAGATTAAGATGGGAAATTAGCACAGATCATCATTTCTCTGGACCTGGAACACAGACTCCTAGAATACAACAGTTTAACAAGAGAAACCGAAGGAGAGATCTGAGAATTAAGAAAGAGCTAACAGGAAAGCTAAAAGTCATGAAGACATGGAAGATAACCCAGAGGAGAGAATGAAGCCCTCTGAAAACTCTGCCTGTGTTCTAAGGAGGAGAATCTGTCTCAAGTGCAACACTGGACCGCAGAGGGCCATTGTCCTCGGGGATGAACAGCAGGCTAGTAAGGCCAGTCCAGGCAAAACTCATGGTTGTGGTAAACTGTGAAGTTGGTGTGGGGTTTTACAGTGAAAAGGACTCCTGCTTGGCAGATAAGTGTGGGGGAAGAAATCCACAGCAGTGCCTGCCATATTTGGGAGTAATCTAATCAGGAGGCATTTTGAGAAAGGAATCATTGTTTAAGACTGACTACTCCAGGAATCAGAAGTCACACAACAACCACACTTCTGGGTGGGAAATGGCTCTAAGTTTTTGTTGCAAAGAGGGCCGGACTCCCTGCAGAGTTATGCAATGGTGACCCCAGGTTGTGAAGGATACTATGCTCCTGCCTTCTGTGGTGAGAAGCCTGGCCAGTCACGCGCGATTTCGGGGGGGACCGGGTCTGAAGGGGCTGGAGTTGAGCCTAGTGGACTGGTTGGCTCCTCACTGTGTCTTCCTAGTACAGAACTCAGGGCTCTGTGTGCTTTGCTCAGCCATCGACACGAGGAGAAACGTGCCTCTGCCTGGATGTTTGCCAGATCCTGGGTGTTCGGACAGAGGCTGCTGAAGCCCATAGGGCATCGTTATAAGCCCACAGGCCTCAAAGCTAGTTGGGGATATCAGTGGCTTAGGGCACAGAGAAACAGATAAATGAACCCAAAAGACCTCTGGAGTGAATACAGCACTGAGGCAGACAACATACTATCGACTGATCCTGCCCGGTGGGACAGGTGGGGTAAAACTCAGAAATCACACAGCAAAAAGTGGGCATAGAGGCACACCAGATCCCAGTTTTTACTCATAAACTCTGCCCCTGTCTTTTGGATTCCAGTCCTACAGGAAATGGGAAAAACTGTTCCCCCAAATACCTCAACGTGGAAAAACTGTTTGGACTCATTTTTTTTTTCTTTTTTGATACTTTTCTGTTGTCTTTATCAAATTCTATTTTTAAAAATTCTTTCAGCTTTTATCTCTCTTTTCTCTCCTCTTTCTTTCCTTTCTTCCTCAAAATTGGTTTCTATTTCCACTTTTCTCTTTCCTACCACTAGAGTTTTTTAATAATCTGTATTAATTTCAGTTATTTAGTTTACTCTATGCTATTACTGCGCACTTTGGTGCTGTAGCAGTTGTGGTGATATAGTTGATTGTTTTGATAGATCTTCATTGTTTATCCATTCCTAATTTGCCTTGTGTCTCTGGTATTATTGCAATCTTTTTTATTATTAAGGCTGGCATAGTTTTTGCTTTTAATTGGTTTTTACAATAGTCAAAGTTTGTCTTTGAGTCTATATTATTGTTGCTGATTTCTATTGTTAATAGTGGCAAAGTTGTCAATTTTGTATTTCAATATCTGATTTCCTATTGTGTCACTTGCATTACTGTGACTCATTTTTGAGCCCCCTTCAGAAAGGCTGGTTTACTAGGTCCACCCTGAAATAATAGTGGAAGAGACATCCATCCCCAAGATACACAGATCTCAACAGAGAAATACAAGGCAGCCATAATGCCTCCAAACATCTGTAACTCATCAGTAACTGCAAAAATATCAAAGTTGATGAAATATCAGACAAAAAATTCAAAAGGGTAATTTTAAAAATGATTATTGGCTTCAGAGGACATACAGATAAAACTGAATGAAATAAGGAAGACAATGTATAACATGTAGGAGCAATTCAACAGAGAGAGAGGGGGAGTGGGGAGAGAGAGAGAGGAAGAGAGAGATTTTTAAAGAACCAGAAATCCTGAAAATGTAAACTTTGGAACGCAAGTAAAAGAGCAGACTTTAAATTTTTGGTGTAAAAGATGGTGTGAAAGATCAGACTGATGACATAGAATACCTGTTTCTAAAATCTAATTCTGTTTTTACAGAAAACTTCCAAATTCCTGAGAAAGATACAAGTACCAGGCACAGGAGTCACTCAAAACCCCAAACAAGCATGAACGTGAAAGAACCTCTCCATGTCACCTTACAGTAAAGGTGGCACGCATACAGAACAAGCAGAAGGATACTGAAAGTGGCAAGAGAGAAATGCCAGATTACTTAGAGAGGCAAAGTATTCCTACCCGAGTAAGTGTAGACTTCTCTGCAGAAACTCTAATGTCTCTGAGGGCATGGAATGATGTATTGTAAGCCCCAAAAGAAAATAATTGCCAATCTAGAATATCATAAACAGCAAAGCCACAGGAAATAATAGCGCAAATCACCAAATGGGACTACTCTCAATTAAAAAATTTCTGGCCCAGTATGGGAAATAATCAACAGAGCAAAGAGACCATCTACAGAATAGGAGAAAATCTTTGTTTTCTAGATTTCAAAGAGAGGACTATTATCTAGAATATATAAAGAATGAAAAAGCAACATCTAAAACACAACTCCATAATAAATGGGCCAAAGAACTGAACAGACGCTTCTCAAAACAAGTATAAATGGTCAGCAAATACACACAAATGTTAAATGTCATTAGCTATTTTGGAAATGTAAATAAAAATTTGTTTCAGATTCCCTTAGTCAGAACAACTCTCATCAAGACTACAAAAAAGGATTAATACAGGCAAGAATACAAAGAAAAAGCAACACTTCTACACTGGTGGCTGGAATATAAATTAGCACAGCCAATATAGAATTTCTTCAAAAATCTAAAAATAGAACTATCATTTGATAAATCTACACCACTCATTGGTAAATACCCAAAGGAATCATAGTGAGTACAGCATGTGGATACTTTCACACCAATGATTACTATAGCACCATAGACTTCAGGCTAGATATGGAAGCAGCCTCGGTGCCCCCCAGCAGATGAATAGGTAAAGAAATTGTGATATATACATAGTAGAGTACTTCTGAGTCAGAAAAAGAATGACATTTTTTTCTTTGGAGAAAAAAAGTGGAGGGATGAGAGCATCATCATATTAAGTGAAATAAGCCAGACTCAGAAAAACAAACATCATATGTCCTACTTAATATGTGAATTGTAAGAAATATGACAAGATAGAAAGAAGGCTGTTGTTAGACATGAGAAAGAGAAGGATGAGGAGGTGTAAGGACATGAATATGATGATTATACTCATTGAAATCCCCAAAATGTGAAATTAAGGGTTAGAAGAAGTAAGAGGGATGATGAGGAAGAATAGTAAAAGTCTACTAGGTGTATGCATAAATGTGCCACAATGAAATCCATTAATCTGTGTAACCAATATGCAGTGATAAAAGAGTGGAGAAAATGTTTTAAGCTATCCTAAGAGGTAGTTATTATTCAATTTTATAGAAAAACAAAGACAAATAAGTTTCAGAACTAGTATAGCTAGTCTTTTAATTGCAGAAGCATTTGTTCACTATGCAAGAGCAAGAGAAATATGCAGGCTAATCACAAGTCTCTTATTAAATACCAGAAAAGCTGCAAAATGCTCCTTAACTGTAAGTGGCTTTATCACATCTCCAAAGTAATCACAGAATTGTCATGAACTTATTGTGATTATAATGTTTAGATGTAAAGAATCTACATATCAGCAGAAGTCATTTCTCCTCCAAACAGTACATAATAATGGAAAAACACAAACTCTTTGCTCTCTATTGTTGATCAGTTCAGAAACTTCACCATCAACACCATTTTACATGTATTCAAAATAATGACTCCGGCAACATGAATAAAAGAAAAATATCTATTTCCCTACACACAAATTTCAAAGTCTCAAAACACACTGATCTGAGCATCTTTGACCTTGGTACATCTAGAATCACTTGCAGTCGTGTACATCACTGGAAACCCTGCATGACTCTAACTTTTTGAGAGGAGAAATGGCATGTCATTTCTTTTCTCTGATGCTGAAGGAGGTTCTTCACTGAATGTAACCCAATGCATAGGAGTGATGTTTTTACTCACTCTATTAAAAGTTTAAATTCTTTTTCTTTGTTGATTATTAATTTACTTTATTAGTGTACTTCACATACCATGTCATTCAGTCATTTAAAATATAAAATCCATTAATTTTTATTATATACCCACAGTTGTACAACTCAACACCATTATAAGTTTTAGACCATTTAGAAGTCCTTACTCTTTAGCTATCCCCTCTCAATTCCCTGATATCCCAATCCTGAAGAGAACACTTATCTACCTGAACTACTTCTTGGTGTTACTATCTCTGGGATGGGCTTATTTGGAATATTTTATATGAGTAGGGTCACATAATATATATTAAAACTTACTTTTCAGGTAAAACAAAAAAATAATTTAAACATGTAAATAGATCCCCTTTTCTGCTCTGGTCATTATCCTTTGCTGTGCCATATCATTTACAGTTATTTTCTACTTGTTGTTTCAAAAGCATGTCTTAAGAAACAATAAAACCTAGTCGTGTTTTATTATTTTAGTTGTAAACACTGCTCCTCTAATAAACTTCACAAAAAGAAAAATGTCTCATGCTATTTCTATTTTAATTTATGGCTATATAAAAATGCATTCTGATACTTAGGGTTTTCAGATTCAGCATTCCCTTTAATTCCTTCACTGTGGCTTCAATATTTGTTAACTCATTGTGGTGTAGCAGGAGAATATGCAAAGAAGGCAAGCTGTGCAGCCCTGAAAAGAAAAAGGAGTTATAAGATATTAAGGATTTTTCAGTTCATTATTTTTAGCACTGACAAATGAAAACATTTTTAATGGTAATTCAACAGACTAAACAAAAGAAGGGAAGACATTATGAATGGTCAGAGGAGGAATATTTATCAGTGATATTGTGGATTATTATTAAGCATACAAAAAAGCATAAGAATTCAAGCAATTGATTGGAATGTGGAACTATAGGAATGGTCAAGTATTTTTCCACTGTTATTTTTATTCTTAGTTGTAGCAATAATGTTGCATGAGTTTGGGGGACATTTTATTTCTTTTTTTGTTTGGTTTTGTAACATAAATGTGTGTCTGCAAAAGCTACTTAGGTTTATCAAGCTACTTAGTCAAGAGAATAATTACCCAAAATTCAGTGCTTCCCTCCAAATTGCTAAGTACTTCCTTTACACAATAAGAAACCACATAGTCACATTGTTTTTGTTGCTTCTGTATTGTTATCTTCTCTCACATTTTAAAACATAAAAGCAGAGTGAATATTTCTGATAGTGACATAATAGTTTAAAGGGCACAATGAAGATGATACATAAAACTATGATGTGTATTAAAATTTTGACTCCCTGACACATGAAAGTGTTGTCTTCTGCATTCCTTCATATTTCTTGATCATGCTTGAAATCATCAGCTTAGAGATTTGTGCACATACATATGAAGTTAACTCAGAATGGAACCAGGAATTGGATGGATAAAAATTACAGTCAGTAAAATGTTTTAAGACTATTTATAAAGTTTCTATATTAATAATCTCAAAATACTGTTAAAATCAGCTACCACATTTAGTTTGTGTTCAACTTTTATATGTTATTACCAATTACTATAGTTCAAAGTTATTAACTTAGTTACAAATCTATTCAATAAATAGAGAAAACTTAAGACATACCTTCTATCTCAAATATTGCATTGTTGTTTAGATACAGTTCTGTCAGACAATAGTTTCTGGTTAAAAACGCTATCCCCTGGAGCTGAAAGTGAAAGTTAGAAAATAATAGTATTTTCTATAATGGTTCTATAATTTTCTATAATGGTTACAGATGTATTTACAATGTCTAGAAGGAATTGGACTCGGGGAGGTGTTATCTTTGATCTTTTGGCCTGAGCTGTGTTAGATTTGGATTGTCTTTGAAGTTTGTGTGATAAAATGATGCTTTCAGTCATTTTAAGACAAACTTCTCTAGCTGCATTTGGCTGGACTCCCTCGTCTGACTTGCAAAGTCTTTGCGGTCTGGCCCAGACCTTTTGTTCCAACAGTATTTCTCCCTAGTTCTGCTTCATATAGTTGTACTGACGTGGGTGCGCCAATCTGCCATTTATTATATCACTAGGCCAGGACTCTTCTCAGACAATGCATCCACATGAGCCATGGTTTCCCTTTGCCTCCAAGCCCTTTCTTCTGACACATTTCTGATTGTGTTTAAGGGCCAGCCCCAGCTTGTTAAGACACACCAAACCCTGCATGAATGGACCATTTTCATCAGTAGAGATCTGATGAGGCCATACATTCACCTCTGTAGAGCACATGACTGGCTTCTTGCTCTCCTTTGACCCATTTTTGTGCTTCGCTAAACTTCCACCTGTTCTCATCCTGTTAGTCAGATCTCCCGAAGAATGGGCTAAATCTGAACTCTTTTTTGTCCTAGTCTGTAAACCATTTCTTCATCTCTATTTCACCATCCTTCTTGCACATACATCTCCTCAATTTAGCCAAAAATAAAGGAGATAATGATGCCAGTCAGGCCTGGTACTAAGCTTAACCAGCCACCCAGCCACAACTTGAGGAAAAGACACAATATCATCCAATTATTTCTGTTGCTTTGCAGATGATCACTTTGCCCAAGACCTTTTGGGACATCTCCTGTGTTTATGAACCTTCATTTTCTCTTTCTACTTCACCATTTGACTTGTACATTCACTCACTGTATTACCTGCATTTTGGTTTTATTAAGAAAGAAACTATATTTCTTCTGTGTCTTATCCTTTCCACTTCCCTGCTCACCTAACAATATGGTGATTTTTCCTCTTACTTTCATGATTTGATTTGAAAGTCAGCATGTAAAAGTTAGAAATAATCGAAAGTACCTCTTAAAAATTCCTCAAAGGAACAGTCAAGAATATCCAAGTATGTGGATATTCGATGCCAGAAATTGTTACCCCAAAGAGAGAATTTCCTTTAAAAAAGTATATTAATTCCATATCTTGATCAAATCTCACATCTTTGAATTATGGGACATCGTAAAGCCATACAGAGGAGGTAGCCATGTTGTTAGAGAAGCAGCAAAGTTAACAATATAACTGTTGTCTTTACTCTTTAATGTAGGATCTATTGAGGGAAGAATTTCATGAAATCTTACTGGTTAAGTACTAAGTACTTAAATATACAAGAAGATATTTGTTTTTCTAAAGCTTATCAACAGAAAATTTTTGTATCATTGAGAAGATTTGGCTAAATAAATGCCAGTCCATCTGACAGTGAGGATTTATTAAAATTTTTACTTACTTCTCCCTCTTAGCTCAGAAAAGCCATATTAGGTTGTAACCAAAACTTGTAAATTGATTTTTTGGTAAATTTTCTTTACTTTTTAGATGGATAACACTCACAGATTTTGAAGCTATAGAGGATGAATGTTCCATTCACCTCATCATTTCATAGACTCATCTCCCCCAAATTGTGCCTGCACTCATTTGGCAGAACCTTCAGTAATTTTACCATAGCTCCGATAAAAGCCTGAGAAGAGCTATGTTTCTCCAAGGTAGAAAAAATAATTCACAGCAAGAAGGGAAGATTCTGCACTGGCTTCCTGTGCCTTTTTTCTTTTCCTCTTGGTCTCCTGGAAGCAGTTCAGGACCTTCTGTTTCTCTCTTCACCACACCCTACTCTAAGAATAACCACACTTGACACCAGTGTAGGAAAAGAAGACCAGTGGAAATCATGACCTTTTCTTCCCTTCTCTTCCAGTTATCTCCTGGCCACCCACAAATAGAACATTATTAATTGGTTGAGGCTAATTTCTCTTACATTACTCATCAACACAAGAAGGACATTCCTAACCTTGAGTTTCATCTTGGCTATACAATCATAGTTTTCCCAAGAACATTGACATCTTGGGATAGTGATTATTTAGATGTTAAGAATGTACTGTTTGCTGAGATGAGGAGGGGACAGGGGGAAAGAGACAAAGCCAGAGCATGGTGACCTTGGGGAGCTGTTAAAAGATTTAAATCAGGCATTATGGGAGGTTGAGGCAAGTGAACTGTCACATTTGAGTACAGCACGTGTAATTTAGTGGCACAGTGAGACCTGTCTTTAAAAAAACCAGGAAAAAAGGGCTGGGCAGAGTGAAGGCCTTGTGTTTCATCCCTAGTACTGCAAAAATAACAAAATCAACTAAGAAAATAGCAAAAATAATAACCAGACCAAATCAAACTCAAACAAATCAAGCAACAACTGTCAAAACTGATAAAAATATTTAGTAATATGGGACATAAAATATACAAAAAATAATTGTGTTTCTATATACTAACAACAAACTATCCAAAAACAATAGTCTAATTTATAATACCAGTAATGAACCAAAAATACAGTAGAGCCTTGGTTCACGGACTTAATTAGTTCCATGACTCTGGTGGGATCCAAAGCAAATCAAATTTTCCCATAAGGTTCATTGCAAATAAGGTTAATTAATTCTGAATCATATTTTTGTTTGTTTCTTTGTTTTGTTTTGTTTTAGGTTTTTGTTTAGGTTTTTTTGAGACAGGGTCTCGCTTTGTGGTTCAGGCTGGCCCTGAGCTCAGCCTCCAACTCACATCACAGCAATCCTCCTGCCTCTGCCTCCCGAGTGCTGGGATTACAGGCGTGAGCCACCATGCCTGGCACTGTGGTATGTGGTACTGGTTGTTGCTGGGCGTGAGTCTCCATGCCCAGTATGGTATGTGGTTACCAGGGATCGAACCCAGGTCCTTGCGCTTGCAAGACAGGGGCCGGAATCAATGAGCTAAATCCCCAGCCTCCATATGTATTTTTTACCCACAAAAAACATGAAACAAAGTATAGTACAGTATGAAGAGAGAGAAAACATTAACCTTGCTTGAGGCAACTTCTGGTGTGGAGGGCAGGAAGGTGGGTGGGCAGGAGGTTACTGTTTGGAGGGAGAGTGCCCCTCCCTAAGGATATCAGGGAGATCTCTTTCAGGGGTTTCTCTTCTTGTTTGTCTCTTAGAGACAGGGTCAGTTTTCATGAAAAATCCCATGTGAGTTGTTTTCTCCTGCACTGCATACCCATCCAGAAAACGAAAGACCCATTATTGTCCATCAGCTTCAGCACCCTGTTCATTAGGGTTATGCTGAGGTGGTGCTTCTCAAAGAATTCCTGGCACTCATTCCATTTTTCCATAAAGGGTTTTATGATGTCACTACTCTCTCCTTCCTGTCCTCCTCTTCCTCAGTAGAATGCCCCCGCCAAGTGCCTTCTGCTATGTACTCCGGAATCCAGCAAGTTCTCCCATCATCAGTGCCTCCTCGTGGGCCTCAGCAAGCTCCTCTGTGCCTGTGTCATTAACATCGAGACATACACCCTTGCTCTCCACTGCCTATGTATCAGACCTGGAAAATCACATTCAGAGAAACATTCTGGCCATAGTTTTCTCCAGGCTGAGTTTAAGGTCCAGTATGGGGCATGTCTAGGCTTCGCCAGTGAGGCTGATGCAGTGGAGGACACTGAAATCCTTCTTCCAGAACTATTTCAGAGTCAACAGTTTCATGAAGTGGCAGATCAATTCCCGGTCCATGGGCTCCAGATGAGGTGACGACTTGTGTGGGGGACTATTTGACTTGAATGAAGTCACGCTTGATATTGGTAACTAGATATCTTCCTAAAAGCTTCATGCAATCATTGGTGGGGCATTTCAGAGGTGACTGGGTGTAGGGTGAGTGCTGCTGGGATCAATGATGTAATGCTGGGATTGACTCAAGATATGATGCTAGGACTATGGGTCTTCCTCCCAAAGTATGACTGCTACCTACTCTGAGTACTCTGCATAAGATACAAAGGAGAGAAGGAATATCGTTGCTTGTCTCTTGCTGCTTGGTGTCTTCTACCTGCTTTGCTTTTCCATGGACTGTTTGTTTGATGCCTCTCTGCTATGCCTTGGAGACAGCCAACTCTGAAATGAAATCTCTACAAGCCATGAATTAAATAAGCTTTTCCTCCCTTCACTTTGGGTTATGGATATTTTGTCTCAGCAATGAGAAAAGTAATTAAGTTAGCATCCATACTACGCACTGAGGCAGGGTGTGCAGGAGGCCATTATCCACCAGAAGAAGGCACCTTTAAGGCAACTGGCTGTTAGAAAGATATTTCTGGGTATGAAGGTCTTGTGCAGTCATTCCGCACTCTGTAGTCCAAGCCTCTGAGTGGCCTCCACGTGACAGGCAGGTAGGCTGTTTCTCATTCATCTATACTGACAAGTTTTTCCACCTTTTCCAGCACTTGTGTCCTCCAACATTGTTACTACTTTTGCCACATCAGTTCCTCTCATAGCATCTTTAGTCGTTGGAATAGTTGAGATCATCAACTCTGTCATCTTGTACTCTGAGACCAGATCAGTTACGCTAACACCACACTTGGGCTTTTCTACTATTTTCTTCTTCACCTTAATACTTGTCTTCAAAGCCCTCTTCTTACCATTCTTGCTCTGCACTTTGTTACATTTGTTATTGTGATCCTCCTGCCTAAGCCTCCTGAGTAGCTAGGATGATAGATGTGTGCTACCATGGCGACTCCAACATCTGTCGTTTTGATGTAGTTCTGAGAATTGAACTCAGGGCCTTGTACCTGTTAGAAAAGTACTCTACCACTGGCTAGCCCGGAATGTTAGGTTCTTTACTGCTTTGCACATTCTTGTCACCTTCATTACTGCTCTGCACTTCCTTTGGAGCCATGCTGGGCTGAATAACATAGTATCATACTGTATGTGCTCAAAAGCACACAAAAAACCTTCACAGAAAACATGCACAGTCCTGTCTGCTACTGTGGTCTACACTAGAAGAAGCCATGGCTATGTGTCAGGGCAGGAAGATAACAGCAGTCATGTTCATTACCTGATGTAGAGTTTGTGAATGGAGGTAGCATTTTGCTGAATACTTCTGTTCACAAACTGAATTATAGGAGCATTTGTGAACCAAGATATTATTGTACTTTGATGTATATTTAACCAAGGAAGTGAAAGACTTATAAATGAGCACTAGAAAACATTGATGAAATTTCATAAAACTCGGTCCTTATTCATGACTTGAAGGGTTAATATTGTGGAAATGTCCATATTATCCAAAGTAATCTAAAGATTCAATGCAATTTGTAGGAAAAAAAAAATCCTTGAATCTAAGTGGAGACACAAAGGACCCCTAACAGTTAAAACATTTTCAGTACAAGAATAAAGTTTGAGGCATCATAGTCCTTGATTTCAAAATATATTATATGGAGCAATTTCAATTAACACAGAACAATACTGGAACAGAAGGAGACACCTCGAACATGAAACAAGCTAGAATGCCCAGAAATAAATGTATATACTTTTGCTTAGGTGAGTTTTTTTGTTTTGTTTTGTTTTTTTAAGGTTTTTTGAGACAGGGTCTCGCTTTGTGGTTCAGGCTGGCCCTGAGCTCAGCCTCCAGCTCCCATCACAGCAGTCCTCCTGCCTCTGCCTCCCAAGTGCTGGGATGACAGGCGTGAGCCACCACGCCTGGCACTGTGGTATGTGGTACTGGTTGCTGCTGGGGTGAGTCTCCACGCCCAGTATTGTTATGTGGTTAGTGGGGATCGATCGGGTCCTTGCGCTTGCAAGACAGGCGCTGAAACCACTGAGCTAAATCCCCGGCCCCTGCTTAGGTGAGTTTTGACAAAAATGCCAAGAATATACATGGTGAAAGGATAATCTTCAATAAATGATGATAGGAAAGCTCACTATTTATTTAATTTGATACTTATTTCATACCATCTACAAAAAACCAAACTCAGAATGGATTAAAGACCTAAAAAATACTAAGAACTGAAATTGAAACTATTAGAAGAAAATATAGAGGAAAAACCACATGGCATTGATCTGGGGAACAATGTTTTGGCTATAATTCTGAAAGAATAGGCAGCAAAAGTAAAAGTAGATAAATAAGATGGTATCATACTAAAAGGCTCTTGCAAAGCAAAATGAATAATTAACAAAATAAAGAGACAAAGCACAGAATGGGAGAAAATGTTTAGAAGTCATGTATCTGATGAAGAATTAAAATAAAATATATAAGGAACTCAAAAGACTTTATAGCAAGAAAATAAAAGTGGATAAAAGAGCTGAACAAACATTTTTTGTGATTGCTACATCTTGGAAACAACCCAAGTGTCCATCAACTGGAGACTGGATAAAAAAGCTGTGGTTCTTCTACAGAATGGAGTACTACTCTGCCATAAAAAATGATAAGTTTGAACGCCTGTAATCCCAGCACTCGGGAGGCAGAGGCAGGAGGATTGTGATGTGAGTTTGAGGCTGAGCTCAGGGCCAGCCTGAACCACAAAGGGAGACCCTGTCTCCAAAAACCTAAAAAAAAAAAAAAAAAAAAAAAAAAAATGATAAGTTTGAATCATTTCTACTTAAATGGACATACCTTGAGGATATCTTCATAAGTGAAATAAATAGGGCACAGATAAGTACATATTGCATCTTTTCTCTGGTATGAGAAAATGAAGATGTAAATGAGTCCTATCATTGTATGTTATATATTGTGAAATAGAAAATGCTCAATGTAAAATAAGGTGAAAAGGGACAATGTTGGGATTGTAACAAAAAAGTAAGGAAACAAATTTTATGTATATGGGGGGGGTGGTAGGGTGGGTAGGGCTATGGGAAAAAATGAGAATTAAGTTGTGTCTTATACTGGTACAAATCCCCATTATGGAGTGCAATCATGATGTGTATATTTAATGTACC